>CAUYPK010071014.1:0-30407 GCA_963574355.1 Loris lydekkerianus | reverse complement strand
ACAATAACTGTGAAATTGCCAGGAAGGCTATGTTAACCAGTGTGATATAAATGTGTCAACCGGTCTGTGAAACTAGTGTATGATGCCCCATGATCATACCAATGTACATAGCTATGATTTAATAAAAAAAAAAAAAAAAATCTATGTATTTATGGCATTGTTTCATGGGTATTGAAAGTAAAAAAGTAAAGAATAAAATATGAAAGTTTTATCTATATTAATTTTAAGCTCATCTTTTTATTTTAGTTTTTAATTTATAAGCATATTTTAGTCAAAATTCATAAAGAAAATTTAACTGTTGCCAAAAAAGATACCACAGAAACGGTAAGTCATTGGAAAACATTGTATAAATAAAGATCAATTCCCCAGAAACCTTTTTTCCTCTTCTATCCATATCTTTCTGAACACAGCATTTCTACAAAAGAAACTAATTTTTAACTGAAAATAGAGTATCTACAGCATTCATCTTAATTTTAAATTTTGATAACTGCTGCAATGCTTAAGAAAAAAAACAATTTTTAAAGACAGTAAAATGAGGACCAAGCATCCATTCTCTGAGCTTTCTTTGCTCCAGAACCAGAATTTGTTGTAGTACCCACATCTCCCCCAACTACTCCAGCCTGCAATGTGAAGGAGCCAGCCCCAGCATCAGGTTTGGGCCTTGATCATTTTGTTCCATGTGTTCATGGTGGTGATTTTACAACCATGACAGAAACAACCCTAACGTAAAGCTGATAATGTTAGTGGCTGAATAGAGAAAATGGAAAGCTCCTGGGTCCTTATAACCTCATAGAGCTAATGAGCCAAGCATCCGATAGCCTATCCTATCTCTGACCTTCCTATTTCATGAGATAACATTCTTTATTCATGTTTAACCTTTCTTCAGTCAATGTTTTTGTTACTAGAAATAAAAAACATGCTTATACAGATTCAAAACATCATATACAATAGCATCCCTTTGGGATGTTATAAGGGTGTGTTTTCTGTACTGAGAAAAAAACTCCCTATATATGTTTATGTATAAGTATATATATATATATAAATTGTTAACAGTGGTTAGTCTCTGAGTGGTAAGATCGTAAGTTATTTTCCTTTGATTTCCATATTTTTAAAATATCCCCCCCCCTTTTTTTTTTTTTTACAATAAGTAACACTTTCATTCTCAGAACATAACAAAATTGGCTCAGCGCTTGTTGCTCAAGCAGGTAAGGCACCAGCCACATACAACAGTGCTGGCAGGTCCAAATCCAGCCCAGGTCTGCCAAACAACAATGACAACTACAACCAAAAAATAGCCAGGTGTTGTGGTGGGTGCCTGTAGTCCCAGATACTTGGGAGGCTGAGGCAAAAGAATTGCTTAAGCCCAGGAGTTGGAGGTTACTGTGGGTTGTGAGCTTAAGGCTGTGTCTCAAAAAAAAAAAAAAAAAAAGAGCATAACAAAATGAACACAAGGGTATGTTTAGTAATAATTGTAGCAAAGTTTAATACTTTGCCCATAGTAAGAACTACTGGCCATATTATAACATAACTCCAGATTACACATTTAAAACTTACATTGACTTTATAGGAACATTATAATATTCAGCCAGAGAAATTTTTCTTTAACTTTATTGAAATAAATATATGTGCTGTTTTATATAAAATTACTTCCTTAATCATCCCCCATCTTTCTACATTAAAAAAATGAAACCTCATTCATCCTTTTTCATGGCTGCATAGTATTCATAATTCCAATATTACTTCCACAGGATAGTATTTAGTAATAAGGAGAATAGGAAAGCAAATTAGTCCAATATGGGTGAAATTAACTATATCTCAGGAAGCTAGATTGCTGGATTCATAAAGAACAAGTTAATGAGCCACTTAATACTAACTATAAGCACAGGTTGGCTTGGCGCCCATAGCACAGTGGTTATGACGCCAACCACATATTCTGAGGACATGGGTTCAAACTCAGCCTGGGCCAGCTAAACGACGACAACTGCATCAAAAAATAGCCGGGTGTTGTGGTGGGCACCTGTAGTCCCAGAGGCTGAGGCAATAGAATCCGCTTAAGCCCAAGAGTTAAAGGGTGCTGTGAGCTGTGACACCACAACACTACCAAGGGTGACATAGTGAGACACTGTCTCAAAAGAAACAAACAAGCAAACAAACAAAAAACTATAAGCACAGGTCAAGTCTTCATAAGACAGAAGCCAATCTGTCGTCCTTGGAAGGCAAGACACACTAACAAAGTGCATGTTGCAGTTTAGTAGATGATGACTGTTTACAGTGTGTACTTTTTACATGCTTTTGGTCATTCTTTGCTTGGTTCTCTAACACTTTTTGGAGGTATTGGGCAAAATAATGTTAATAATTCTCTATTTCAGAAAAGATGAAACTAGAGGCCAAGTGGAGCTCCCTGGAGTCTTTGACCATCAGTATTCATCAAAAATACTCTTGGAGGAATGTCCCTGCAGAGGTGAGGACCTAGATTCATCCCTTGGAATGGAGGAGATGGAGCTACCTTCCTGGGGTATCTACAATTGAGCTTCCTGCTCTGGTTGCTAGTGCCCCCAGGAGGTGTTGCTTTCCCCATGGCCTAAGAGATGACCTACTTCCAGGAAGGTAACACTAACATAGACATCCTAGAAGCATAGGATTTATTCTTGGTGCTAACAGCCCAGGGGGCGCCTCATAGTTACCCAAAGACCAGAAAGGAAAAGCAAGGGTATTCAATGCTCTGACATTATCAGACAAAAAGCAAGTAGCTTCATTTACTATTTAGTCAGCCAGTGTTAGAGTCCTCAGGCAAAGCTCAGAGTAGAAGGGAAATTAACTTGAACCAGGATCACACTAGTCATGCCCCATAGATCTTGGATTGGGTGTATTTATAAACTACAAGAAGTAACAGAAAGTACTTTAACAGTTTTTCCTTAAGAATATGTGTGGACTGAACACATATTAAAGAGAATTGCTTAAGCCCAGGAGTTGGGGGAATTCTAGGAGATACCCCAAAGTTTTTTTGTTTCTGCTTTTGTTATCAGAGTCTCATTATGTTGCCCTGGGTAGAATGCCATGGCCCGTCACAGCTCACAGCAACCTCAAACTCTTGGACTTAAGCGATTCTCTTGCCTCAGCCTCCCAATTAGCTGGGACTACAAGTGCCTGCCACAACACCCGACTATTTTTTGTTGCAGTTGTCATTGCTGTTTAGCTGGCCTAGGCCAGGTTTGAACCTGCCATCTTCTGTGTATGTGGCTGGCGCCTTAACTACTATACTATGGGTGTCAAGCCAGATACTCCAAAGTTTTATCAAAATGTGCTTCAACATTTGCAATGCAGCCTATCCTTTGGCTTCCATGAAAAGATGAATTTCCTTTGGTTACCAATAAATATTTTGATATTTGATATTTTTAACACAAACTAGGATGCTGATATATACACATATTTATACATTATGATGAAAACACAGTAAAATGTTCAGTAAAATAAGAATTTTGCCCATGAAACATTAAAAGAGTAATTCAAACCTGTAGTTTTACCACTACAAATTTTAAAGTAACATTTGATCAGTTTCAACTAACATTCAAGTACAGTTTAGTAAAAAAAAAATAAGAGTGCATGAAAATGGAGAACATTAGTTTTTGAACCCTCAAAAATAAAAACATTTTAAGTACCGTATATACTTGAGTATAAGCCGAGTTTTTTCCGGCACAAAATTTGTGCTGAGTTCGAGTTTTTCGACACAAATTTTGTGCCAAAAAAACTTGGCTTATACTCGAGTATATACTGTATCTCAGGAATGGAAGAAAAAGTATCCAACGTACTCAGCCCTACTATGAAGCTAAATTATAGCTTTCACATGAAGGCTATAACCCAACTATAGCACAAGATTATGGGGAAAGGGCCAAGAAAGGGGAAGGGAGGGGGGAGGTTTGGGTGGAGAGAGGGTAATGGGTGGGGCCACATCTATGGTGCATCTTAGAATGGGTACAGGCGATTGCACTAATGTACACAGCTATGATTTAACAATAAATAAATAAATAAATAAATAAACATTTTAAATACTCTACAGTTTAATTAAATAAGTTTTTAATTGGGTTGGTTCTAAGGTTTAGTGTTTGAGTATAAATAATCTGGATCTTAGGCCTCACAGTTTAACAGCACATTTAAGGCAAACAACTTCAGAATTGATGAACTTTTCTTAGTTGTATAATGACAAAAACTAAAATTGCTTCCAAGTAGTTTTGGCAATAATGAATCCCTGGATACTCAATAAATGTTATAGCATCAAAGGGACAATGTTTACTTAGTCAAGAGACAAACACTTGCCACTGACCATTTGATCTGAGTGCAAGAATACATTTTAAAAGCACATAAAGAAAGAAAAAGCTGTTTCTCATAATTTCAAACCAAAAGAAATGATAAGTTGAGGTATAGGCATTAACAGAATGCATAAATACCCCATATACAGCACAACAAGTCCTGGGCATACAGGATTGCAGAGCAGCACTGTTGCATATAGTAAGGCAGGCTCCAAGGAGAAAAACAGCCATTAAATTCGACAACTGTGGTTTTATTCAGTAAAGGATATAATACACTTCTACACAGGAGAAGGACCAAAAGACAACCAGAGAGGGAAGATTTTACAAATAGAGAAGGACCATTTAGGCCCTCCACTGTTAATGTAGTGGCCAATGCCTTACAAACATTTTAATTTAGTCTATGTAGGGATCCTTTTCTATGGCAGAAATAGCTAATTTCATAATGGCAAGCATATGGAAAAATGCAACTAAATTTATATGAATTCATCTTCTATTCAATTCTATGTTGACTGTCCACTCTTACAGACACAAGTGAAAGTAAGCTGTTAGGTGACATTTCTACAATAATAACTCCTTAACATTCTTTGGATTTGAAATACATTTAGGTGCACATATGTTCTGCCTTATATAAAATAATCCCCCAATATTTAGCCACATGGCTTGACAAAATGAAGTTAATAAATACTACATATGAGTTAAATGAATGAAAAGAAAGAAGAAAATATTCAGATACATTTTGGTGCCTGAGATCCAAGCAAGGAAAGAAGTAGTTTATTCATTCAATAAATATCTTTGCAGTGTCCAGGATAGGTATAACACTTTCCAGGGAAGGCATGCTGGGAAACATGGTCATTGAACACACTGAGATGTCTCAATGGAAAGAAGAACTCCAAAGGTATTTTAAAAAGACAAATGGTAGCTATATGAATTTCCATATGGTTGAATCTAGTCTGAGTATTTCACAGAATTTTAGAGAAGGAGTAGATAAGCCAAAGAGGCAGCTCACCCACCACAACACACTCAGGTCTGACCACATTATAATATATTTCTTGTGATAGCTTCTTACAATGTAAAAATCTTATAGGATATCAAATTAGAAAGACCACACAGTTCTCTAACCTAGGAGGTATTAATAGTTTGAAGATGGGATGACTGCTTCTGCAGATGTGTGGGAGGAGCCTCGCACTCCCTGCTGCTGGCCCATCCACCCCTGAGCCTAGCCTTCCATTGGAGCTCTGGCCCTGGGCTTTTGCAAGGGAAGAACATTCAACTTTCTCTTGAACTGGGGCTTCTCTTACTTCTGAAGCATGGGTGCTGGGTGTGTGCCCCTGTCAGTATGGCCGATAGTGACAGAGAGCAACTTCAGTGAACTACTGTTAGAGAAGCAGAGAGGGATACCCTGCCTGGGTGCACATTGTTGGTTTCTGAATGAAAGCTGAACAGAGACCTGAGGTCAGGGTTCAGCCATCTCCTTCTTGTTCAGCTACCTGAGCTGCCTGGTAACTGGAAATAGGATGCAATGTGCCTTAAAGTTAAGATTTAAAGTGGTCTACAGAGACGACACCACATTTTTCTACTAGAACAAGGGATCACAGTTGACAGGAAGTAACATCATAAACAAGGTGATTAAGGATTAAATTATTATAATACTATGCTAATATAGAGAAGCCCTTAAAGCCGTCATACAAGTATGAACTGGATGGAACTGGAACTGGATCTGGCCCTGATTTTGTTCCCTCAGGGTTATCACTTGGCCTTCTCATCTGTAAAATGGGAATGATAATACCTACATCAAAAGGGCATTTATGAAGTGCAAATCAGGTAATACATGAATGAGGCTGACTCAAAGGAGCTTAATATAAAATATTTTCTAGAATCTAGAGTTTTAGTGAAGAGACTTCTGTGTAAACATAGCTAGCTCACTGAATTATCACCTTAAAGTCATAAAATGACCTGAAGCCTCTACTACCAAGACAAAGCCATCTGCGCAGGAGCCAAAGTATAATGACTTAACAAAGAGGCCTATGAAAAACTTATTTTTAGATGCCTCTCAGCTGACACAAATATTAAAACCCACTCTACTAGACTTTAATGCTGTAAAATCCCTGACCTTTTCTCAACATAAATAGAATTGATTCTTTTCCTCTAGGAAAGATATTGTCTAGTAGGAGGGATGGAAAAGAATGAAGAAATTATAGGGCAACTGTTGCAGTAACTGGTGAAGAACTTATTTCATCAGGGATTTTTGCCCAGGAGACACATTTTTAAAATTTATTTTAGTGTTTCTTAAATTTTCTAGCTGATCTTAAAAAAGCATTTAAGTCTATTTGTACTTATCCAGAGGCCTTTTGCTATTTTGACTAATTCTTTTAGTACTAGACATAAATAAATTGTCATGCCAAATTCCTACTGTTGTTATATGTAGAAAAATGGCAAGAATAGGAAAGTTCATACAAAGCTGAGGCTTAAGCACAAAAATTTCTAGCCAATTTCTGCTAAAACAAAAAAATTAACATATTCTCCTGAGTAAAGTATCTCAAGAATGGAGGAAAAAGTATCCAATGTACTCAGTACTTCTATGAAACCAACTTATATTTACTCACACTTTCTTATGAAAGATAGAACACAACTATCGCCCAGGATGAAGGAGACAAATGAAGTGGGAAGGGAGGGAAGAGGAAAGGGTTGATAGAGGGAGGATAAATGGAGGGACCACACCTATGGAGCACATTGCAAGGGTACAAGTCAAATCTGTCAAGTGTAGAACATAAATGTCTTAACACAATAATCAAGTAAATGAGGTGAAAGCTATGTTGATTGGTTTGATGTAAGCATGTCAGATTGTACAAAAAAACCCCAACACATTGGGGTGTAACTGAAGGTGGTGGGTTCAAACCCAGCCCCGACCAAAAAAAAAAAAAAAACCATTGTACCCCACATATGCATAAATGTATTCATGATCTATGTGTATATGACATAATAAAAAAAATTTTTAAAAAGAAAAAAGAGACCAGGTGTGGTGGCTTACACCTGTAATCTTAGCACTCTGCGAGGCCTAAGTGGGAGGATCACTTGACCAGCCTGTGGAAAAGTGAAACCTCATCTCTACTAAAACTAGAAAAAATCAGCCAGGCATTATAGCAAGTGTCTATTATCCCAGAGGCTGAGGCAGGAGGATAACTTGAACCCAAGAGTTTGAGGTTGCTGTGAGCGAGGCTGAGGCTATCGCACTCTAGCCTGGGTAACATAATGAGATTCTGTCTCAAAAAAAAAAAAAAAATAAATAATAATAATAATAATAAATAAAAATAAATAAATAAATAAATAAAGACAAAATGTATATAATCTACATTTTTAGTTCTTTAGGTCCTTAAGCAGTGCAATTTACCCAGAGTGTAAAAATCTACTCAAACTAGAAAATCTTAAAAAGATGACAGAAAAGTGACTAAAAAGTCAATGGGGACCAATAAAAGCCTCTCCAGGTGGCAGCTACTCATGATGAGTCTTTTTCTCCCTGAGATAACTACATAAACAGCAGACAATTCTGAATTCACTTCATTGTGTATGGTAAAAGAACAAAAACAGTAAGTAATTCAGTCAAAAAGTAAATAAATATATCCATGGCTAAGCAAGACACTTTTCACTGAATTAAAAGAACATCAGAACAAGACTGCTGCCAACCTAGGATTAGGTAGAGACTTGCACGGCTGTCAGCATCAAAACCTGTAGCCTCTGTGCGGAAGGGCTGATCAAGCCGTTCCTCCTCAGTCCTTGAGGGTTGAGTCAGGAAAGCCCAAGGCCAGTAATTCATGCATCCAGGCAAGTCAAATACTTTCTCTCCATATCTTATTTCTTCAGAACAAGGGACTCAGGAGTCTTTCTTCCCTTCTGCAGATAAAGGGGCAGTGGGTAGAGCACTTGACTCTTGCTCCATGTGGTATTGCTTGCATAGGATTTATGTCTTCATGGTTGGATCAAACATAAAAAGCAGCTGCTATGAAAGAGAGAGCTCTTCTTTAAAGGCAAACAAAAGAGAAATACTAGAAAATTATGAGCAGAGCAAATTGCTCTTTTAATTCTAAATAAATGCTCTCTACCTTTCCAGTCTGTCACTCTTTTAAGGAGCATAATTAATACTAAGGGGTTCTACTCTTCTGTTAAACTTTTTTTGATCCCTAAGTGACAAAGCTGTGCTGGCAGAGATGCGAAGGCCTGTGATGGCAGGGCAGACCCAGCACCATGAGTATTGATCTCATTGACAGGTTCTCCCAATGCACCATGGGAAAGCCAGAGCTCCCCAACTACAGGGCTAGATCTTTATGCACCACGCTCTGCCACAAGGAGGATGAAAATAAATCTATAAGAAAAATCCAGATTTTTAACAACTTTTTCTTTCTGAAGAATACTCCACAGCATGGCAATTGCTTATAAACAGAATGACTCTTAGGCTCTCTACTTCACCATACAACCCACTAGCACCATCGATGTCTGTGGTTATGGACAAAGTCTAGACAAACATACATGTGCAGGGAAATGGCAAAATGTCCAATATGTAGAAATCAACTTATAAACAAGGCTGGGTGTTAGTTAAAATCCTGGGACCCTAAACTAAGTTTTTAGGAAAGCACATCTCTTCTAGGGTAGGTCCGTCCCTTTCTGCATGCCGGCTAGGCTGGGATCCTGGAAACCTTGTGTTAATGACACCTGTTCTGGGCATCATTCAAAAGCTGCTGCTCAGCAAATCCAGCCTAACCATTTGCCATAGCTGGGAGACAGACATTGTAAACCTGTTGTTTGGGACTTACCTCCCTAAGGACTGACCCTCTAGCTGCCTCCCTTTCCCCCATCACTGGAGTTCTTATAGTTCCTCAGAAGGAGCAGCGTGCTCCCTTTTGACTTCTTCACACAGAGCTCCTACTCTGCCCTCCTCATAGTAATGATGAACACTAACCTTTTCTGGAAATGTTTCTGAAGTTATGGTCTCTGCCAGCTAACAGCCAACAGTCCAGCTAACAAGAAGCAGAACTGGATCTAGTCACTGAAGAGTAATGAAAACAGTTTCCTCTGGAGAGTAGGCATGTTTTTTCTTAAGAGGTACCAACTTTAGACCTTCCTAGGAAAGGTTTTATTCTTTGTTTTGGACATTTAGGATATGTCTACATGAGAAGATAAGGCGGCAATTTCTGATTTGCCTGGGTGAAATATAGCTATAAACAATTCTAAAAGAGCCATGTTAAGAAAGTCTAAGTATATTGAAAACGTTATTACTATTACTATTATTGTTATATATATATATCTTTAGAGACAGAGTCTCACTTTGTCACCCTTGGTAGAGTGCTGTGGTGTCACAGCTCACAGCAACCTCCAGCTATTGGGCTTAGGTGATTCTCTTGCCTCAGCCTCATGAGCAACTGGGATTACAGGCATCCGCCACTATACCCGGCTATTTTTCTTGTTGTTGTTGCAGTTTGGCTGGGGCCAGGTTTGAACCCTCCACCCTCAGTATATGGGGCCGGTGCCCTACTCACTGAGCCACAGGTGCCACCCCTTATTGAAAACATTATTAACCATGACAATACACATGAGAGATACACACAGTGGGCAAATTCAGGTAATTTCACTCTTAAATCCTAGACATTACACACAAAAATAAAAATGGGAAAAATGAGTAAAAATGGAAAAAAAAAAAAAAAACAGAAAAAAGGGCAGCAGCAACTTTTCCCAATTGTGTCTACTACTTGCCATTGTTAACAAGCATGCAGTTCATTTCCATGACAAACATAACACAGTAACATAAAATGTAATTGCCTCCATTTATCTTCTCAGAGAACTGTAGTGTTGTTTGTTAAGTTATGATGTATTTGTTCTTAGTCCTTAGCCACATTTTTCAACAGGCATTTTAGGTTTGCCACAACCAGTATTTAAGCCAGGCATCCTGGCCCAAAATGATTAAAATGAACCAGGCATTAAGTTTAGAACAGAATAAAAGCCCACAACCAACCCTTCGCCCGAGTTATATAGAGGTAATGACTTTTGAGATTCCCTGAAGGACAACACCTTTTGCTGAGTGGAGATGGCTAAGAAAGGTGAACATCATAGCTTCTGGGACCCAACTCTTAGCCACCTATTTAGGCCACATGGACCTTCTTTTTGTGGGCAGAGTAGTGGCCCCCAAAGACATCCATGTCCTAACCCCTGGAACCTACAAGTATGTTGCCTCAATGGCAAAGGGACTTTGTAGATATATGATAAAGTTAAAAATCTTAGGATGGGGAGATTACCTCCCTTATCTCGCTGGGCCCATTTAACCACAAGGGTCCTAAAAGTGAAAGAGGGTGTAAGAAGAGTCAGAGCCAGAGGACCAGAGGACCTGAAGATGTTATGCTGGCTTTGAAGATGAAGGAAGGGGCTACAAGCCAGGGAATACAGATAGCCTCTAGAAGTTGGGAAATAACAGGAAATGGATTATTTCCAGAAGCTTCAGAGGAACTTGGCTCTGCTGACACCTGGATTTTAGCTCAGTAAAGCCTATTTTGAATTTCTGTTTCAGTTCCTCCAGAACTGTAACATTATACATTTGTGTTATTTTAAGTCACTAAGTTTATGGTAATTTTTTACAGTAGCAAAATAATGCTAATAAACTAATTTTTTTTTTTTTTTTTTTTTTTTTTTTTTTTTTTTTTTAAGACAGGATTTTACTTTGTTGCCCTCAGTAGAGCCCCATAACCTCACAGCTCACAGCAAACTCCAGTTCTTGGGCAAGACGATTCTCTTGCCTCAGCTACTCCCACAAGTAGCTGGGACTACAGGTGCCTGCCACTGCTCCTAAAAAACTTTAGTGCTCAAAGTTTCTGTTTCTTCATCCCTAAAATTAGAGAAACATATTATCTGGCTGATAGAGTTGCTATGTGTATTAAAACAAAGTAAGTTGAAAGTATGTACATGTGATGCACATAGAGCCTGGCCCTTTAAAATATTCAACAACATGCTTCCCATTATCACACAGACACATTCGAATTTATGGCAAGACTGATTCAGAGCTTCCTCTGATAGAGTACTGACATTTATTCATTTATGATGAGAACAAAAGGGAAGATTTTCAATTATAAACATTTGTAATCTTTCCTTGTCTTTCACTTTCAATCTTTATCATGCAGTTTGTGTTGGGAGCAGAAATATAGAGATGGAAAGCCTTGAAAATTCACATTGAAGAAACATGAAAAAGAGAATAGCTCTTGAAAGGAAGAGAGAAGGGTGAAGAAGCCAGGCTCGAGGTAACTGGGAAGAATAAAAGAGAGAATTTAAAGAGATCTTTTGTGGCTTGTCATTAATTTGTAATTCTTTTAAAGGGTAGTAGTGATCTGAATTGCTTTGACAATATTTCTTTTTGGCCAGACTGGATTATGTTGTTTTTGTTTTGTCACCAAGCAGAGAATAGTATAAGATATGTTTCATTCATTTGTTCTTTCACTGATTTATTCATCTGACAAACAATCATCAAGTGCTTCCTAGGGAATCTACTGATAGATAAGAGAGCATCAAGGGGTTGATAAGTCCATAGTACCATAGTGGGGAACTGCTATTTCAGTGGTTAAAAGTGCTGGTTGCAATCCCCAATGCCCATGCTGTGATCTCTAAATGCCATTTCCCACAGGAAAAAATCAGTCCTTTTTGGAGAAATGGTTAACTAGGGTTCTGGGACAGACAATGTACAAGATGACTCTGGGACATCTTGTACTCCATAGTGAGAAAGTGAAGACTAGGTCACGTCAAAAGGACTCAGGAATCAACCTAAAGAGGCTCCACACAAAAAGGGGAAAATTTGAGCATCAGTATGAAGGCCTATAAATCAGAAAGACAGAATAAAACTGTCTGTATTTGCAGATGGCACAGTCTACATAGAAAATACCAAAAAATCCATAAAACAACAGTGGCAACAACAATTCACATAACTAATAGGGAAGTGAAGTTTTCAGAATACAAGATACACATACAAAAATTGTATTTCTTTTTTCTAGTAGCTCAAAACACCATAAATTTATATTTTTATTTTTAATTGATAAATAAGAATTGTACATATTTGTGGTGCACAACATCATGTTTTGAAAATATATATGCCCTGTGAAATGTGTAAATCAAGCTAATTAGCATATATATTATTTCACATACATTTTTTATGATGAGAACACTTTAAATCTATTTTTAGTAATTTCAAGTATATAATATATTATTATTAATTATAGTGACCATGACATACAATAGATCCCTTGAACTTATTCTTTCTAATTAAAATTTTGTACCCTTTGACCAACATCTTCCCAATCTCTCTATCTCCAACTGTATATCTATGTAAGATAAATAGGCACCTGTAAAATAAAATTTAAAATATCATCTACATACTCAACAGAAATACTCAAGTAAAAATCTAGGAAATATGTATAAGACTTGGATGCTGAAAACTACTAAAATACTAAAGAAATAAATAAGAGTTCTAAATAAGTGGAGAGGCATGTCAAGTTCTTGGATTGGAAAACTCAACAAAGTAAAGATACTCGTTTTTTCTAACAGGTCTATAGTAGGTTTAATGTGATTCCTATCAAAATCTCAGCAAGGGGCGGTGCCTGTGGCTCAAAGAAGTAGGGCGCCAGCCCCATATACTGGAGGCGGTGAGTTCAAACCCAGCCCCATTAAAAACTGATAAAAACAAACAAACAAACAAACAAACAAACAAAAAAAAAAACTCAGGAAGATTTTTTTGTAGATAGAGGAAAAAGTATTCTGAAACTGAGTTGAAAAGGTAAAGAGATTAGAGTAGCTAAAATAAGTTTGAAATAAGTCTACCTGATGTTAAGATTTATTACATAGCTATCCTAATCAAGATAGGGTTGTATTGGCAAAGGAGCAACACATAGGACAAAATAGAAAGTCCAGAAATAGACCCAAAACAGTGCAGACAACTGATTTTTTAGAAAGCTGCAAAAGCAAGTCAATGGAAGAAGGAGAGCCTTTTCAACAAATAGTACCGAAGTAACTAGAGAGTCATAGGGAAAAATAAATTAATCTCAGCACAACCCCCATATATCTTATGTAGATATATAAATAGATACCATGATAGATCATAGATTTATATGTAAAATTTAACTGAAAAAATTTTAGAAGAAAATATGGGAGAAAATTTTTAGGACCTATGGCACATTTTGCAGTTCTTAGATATGAAACCAAAAGCACTGTTCATAAATGAAAACAATTGGTAAATTGGCTTCATTAAAATTCAATATTCTTATTCTGAGAAATATCCAATTAAGAGGAAAAGACAAGTCATAGACTAGAAGGAAATATTTCTAAAATACAAATCTGATAAAGGATACATATTTAGAATACATAAAGAACACTTAAAAGTCAATAGTAAAAATATCAAATTAGAAGATGGACAAAGAACAAAAAGAAGCATTTTACCACTGAGAATATGTGGATGGCAAATAAGCACATAAAAAGATGTTTGACATCACAAGCCATTAGGGAAATGCAAATTAAGACCCTGATGAGTATTCATTTCACACCTATTAAAACAGCTAAAATAAAAAATAGTAATGTGGAGAAACTGAATCTCTCCCACATTGCTGGAGGGAATGAAAAGGGTACATCCACTATGGAAAACAGTTTGGCAGTTTTTATAGAAGCTAAACATACAGTTATCATTCTACCCAGCAGTTTTACTCCTGGACTTTTATCATAGAGAAGTAAAAATTTGCGTCTATACAAAACCCTGTATGGAAATGTTCACAACAGCTTTATTTGTACTAATAAAAACCTGGGAGGGGGAAACAAATGTTCCTCAATAGGTAAAGAGTTAAGCTGTGCTACCTCCATAATACATAATACAGAACACTGTATAATAAAAAGGAACCAGCAGTTGATACATGCAACTTGGATGGATCTCAAGGGGATCAGGTTGAGTGAAAAACAGCCAAACTCAAAAAGTCACGTAATGTATTCCAATTATGTAACATTTTCAAACTGTAGAGATGAAAAACAGATTAGTGGTTGCCAGGTTGGGATGCTGCAAGAAACAGAGGCAGGTACAACAGGATAGCAAGGATAGCACAAGGTAAATATTTGTGGTGACAGGACAGTTGTATTGACTGTAGCAGCAGTTGTTATACAATCTACACATTGTGTCAGTGTCAATCTCCTGGTTTTGATATAGCACTATAGGTAAAATATAACCTTTGAGTGAAGGGTACATGGGAATGCTCTGAAAAACTTTTGTAACTATCTGTGAGTGTATCATTATTTTAAAATAAACACTAAAGAAAACCTACTCTGCTAGAGAAAAGAAAAAGGAACACCCCCAACTCATTCTATAAGGACAGAACAACTTAAAAAATTAAACCAATAAGCTGTTTTATCTTACACACTAGCTGGTCAACAGAGTTCTGAATGGTGTTTTCAGGGAGAGACAAATATTGGAGTTCGACAAATGAATAACCAAATAACAAATACGGTGAACCATATTATGATGGAGTCTGGAGGATCCCGGTCCTCTTAAGTGCAAAGGCCCTGAAATGCGACAGGCTCAGTGTGTTACAGGATGTCAAAGAGGCCCAGGATGTAAGAGTAGAGAGAAACAAAGAGGTTGAGAATTATGTGTGGGGAGCAACCATGCCATCTGAAACCTGCCAGACCTTGCTCAGGAGTCCTTACCAATGAGAAGTATCAATAATCTACCACCCACTTCCTGCTCTAGTCAAACTTGATGGTCCTGAGGAGGGAGGATGATAGAGAGAGCACATGGGCAATGTACAATGGAAATAAATAAATTATATAAATGTAGCCATAAGAACTCAAAATGTACAGTTGAGGCCAGTTAATGGATTTTAAAAAACGAATTAAACATTCAGTAGGCTTAACGAGTCATGAAACAAGAATTTATGCCTTTAATTATAACCTTGCAGTGACTTTGAAAAGAATAAATTATATGTACTGTGCTCCATGGAAAAGTAGAGACATCAGAAAAGTTTTCATTAAAGCTACTACAAGGAGGGAAAGAAGGTTAGGTTGATAAAATATCACTTTCAGCTTTAAAAAAAAACCCAGTTATATGAAATAGCTAATCATATAATAATGCCTCATAAAATAAATAATAATGTGTCTTACTTTATCATTTGCATCTATATCTTTCTTTGCTCAAAAACTATCAGCATAGTCTATTTTAACTGTGCATTGGAATGTATTATGAAAACAAAAGGAATTTGCTAAAAACTATTTTTCACTGGGCAAATATCTGAGTTTGGCACATTTCTTTTAGGGTAGAAGGAGAAAAGGAGTAAATATAAAAAGAAAGGTAAAAGGAGTTAGCTTAACCAAGCCCAAGAATTGTGACAAGTCTGCCAGGCCAAGAACAAACTGAACAGCCATCTGAGATACCTGGGCTCCCAACACACCACAGCTTCCACAGGCCAAGAAGACCTCTCAGAGGGTACAGGGTACTTTGTTCTTTTAATTCAAGGATAAGGTGTGTGTATACGTTGGAGTAATTCAGATAAAAACCCTTGGATACCACTGTAGTTTATGAATCATTTGGTATGTAATGGCAAGGAAAATAGTACTTAGCTTAAAAAAGAAAAGATGGTTACAGTGTGGCTGAGAGCATATCAATACAACTAGAAATTTTCATAGATGAATAATGGGAATAAAGATACGCACTTGATAATTCGCCAATACTTGAGTACCAAGCTGGCTAAGAAACAAAGAATTGTTTCTAGATTGTTCTAGATAGAACAAAGAATTTTTCAAAAAATAAGAAAATGGAATTGCTATATTCCCTCATAAGATTAGATGCACAGGCTAGAAGTTTTCTCAGACAGTGTTCCAGGATAGAAAGCAGAGAGTAGAGAGCCCACCACACAGAAGCCTGTGCAATGGAAAGTTAGGGGATTGGGAGACAAACTTGTGCCTCTGTTGAAGTAATCTAACAACAACAACAACAACAAAACAAAAACAAAAACAAAAAACCCCAAAAGAAATTCATTCTTGTTATGTATACTTGAAGGTTATATTAATAACTAATCCTATATAGTAACCAAAATGGGTATAGTTCTGGGAAAGGTGTATTTTGCATTTCATGAAGACACAAAGTCAAAACTTCACCTAAAAAAAGCAAGAAACATGTAGTATAAATTAGAAAAAAAATGAATGAAGTTTCATGTTATAGTAATTTAGTCAATACATTTTGAAGTACATACCAAAAGCACATATTTCCAAGTTTACCATGTTGAAGAACATGTAAAATTCAGGCAAGGGTAGAGAGAAGTGATGGGCCATGTTCAGAATAAAAAGTGATTAACACATTCATGTTCCTTTAATATGGCAAAGGCAGGAATCTCAAGTAACTAACTGGGAAAATGGAGGGGGTGTGCCACACTTTTAGATAGGAGAATTACTGGATCATAAAAATATTATTTCTTCCCACATTTAGGTGCATGATTTAAAAAAATTCTAACGTACACACCAATTGAATTTTCTGAAAATGGAAAATAATATTTGGATGTTTATAAGAAAAATCAGGAAAATTATAAAAAGCCCCCAAATTATTTTTAAAAGGAGAATAAACTTGAAGAACTTACCCTGCTGGTTACCAAATGATATTAAATCCATAAATTCATACTATTATAAATAATGATTGAATAATAAATAACTAGAGGAGAAGAGACAAATCTTCCATGTAGAAGAATTTGAATTAGTAAATGTGGATAAATGAGGGAAATAGAAAAATGACCATTAGAATTCCACAGAATTTTTTACTGCAGGAAAGATCCACTGATGAATGGTGAAATCTAGAAAGAAACTGATATTTGCATAACTTCAAAGTATCTACATAAGATATTAATTTTGTGGTGGTTTTAATGTATATCTATAAACTCTTTGATCTTTCTCCCTCTAGTGAGTGGAAAGTATTATTATACCAATGCAAATTTCTTTCTTTTTTTCCTTGAGACTATGTCACCCTGGGTAGAGTGCTCTGGCATCACAGCTTACAGCAACCTCGAACTCTTGGGCTTAAATGATTCTCTTGCCTCAGTCTCCCAAGTAGCTGGGACTACAGGCACCCATCAAGATACCTGGCTATTTTTTGTTATAGTTGTCACTGTTGTTTAGCTGGCCTGGCTGGGTTCAAATCCACCAGCCCCAGTGTATGTGGCCAGCACCCTAACCACTGAGCCACCAGTGAGCCCAAATTTCTTAATTACCCTCCCCCAGGTTGGGATAAATGATTCACTGCTGATAGAGCACATACTATAGGGACCAACAGTAGCTTTACAATGGAGAAAGCGGGTTGTCACCACCTTACCAACTGATCACATTAACACCACCAGTAATAAGTCATGTTAACATCATGTACCCCTGATATGATGAGAAGTCCGCTGTCCCTATGAAATTGTTCCCTCAAATCCATAACTCCAGCCTAGTCACAAGAAAATATCAGACAAGCCTAAATTGAGGGGTGTTTTTAAAAATAACTGATCAGTAGTCTTCAAGAGTGTCAAGGTCATGAAAAACAAGGGAAGATTAAGTAACCATCATATTAGAGGTATCTAAATGCAATGAAGAGTCATGGAGTGGATCCTGGAACAGTACAAGGGCATTGAAAGAAAAATTGGAAAAATCATAATAAAATCTCTAGTTTAGTTGAAAGCATTATAGCAATGCAAATTTCTTAGTTTTGATAAATGTACTATAGTCATGTAAAATGTTAACATTAAGGAAATTTGGGTGAACAAAATATCAGAACTCTCTTACAACTCTTACAAGACTAAAATTATTTCAACATAACAAGTGATTTAAAATAATATTGAACATCTTTTCCCAAGATGGTACTAAAAGCTCCTGGTCCCTCCTAAAACTGAAGAAAAAAGATAGTCACAAATAAAAGATTTGTACATCAAATCTGCTGGAGGTCGAAGACACTGCAGCCCAGGAGGCAGCCCAAATATCCTCAGAAGAGGACCCCCCATCCCCAGTAGAGAGAAGCTTGACCACGATACTATCATCAAGTCCCCCCTAACCACTGAGTCTGCTATGAAGAAGCTCTGTGACATTTATGTGGCCAAGGTCAATACCTTCATCAGGCCTAATGGTGAGAAGAGGGCATATGTTCCAATGGCTTCTGATTATGATGCTTTAGATGTCGCCAACAAAATTGGGATCATCTAAACCAAGTCTAGTTGGCTAATTCTAAATACATAAATTTTCACTGTAAAAAAAAAAAAGAAATAATATTGAACTAAGTCAACCACAAAAAGTTGACATCTGTACAGAATAGAGAGACCCTATACAGACGATGATAGATATGTATGATTAGTATATAATAAAGGAAGAACTATAAATCAATAGGACAGGGATAGATACTTCAAAAACATAAAAGAAGCATCAGCTAATCATTAAAAAATTAGATCCTTACCTCATGCCAATTAGTAATATAAAATTTGAATGGAATTTTCCAATGGAAAAGAAATTAAGAACCAAAGAATGTAATTTATGATATACTAAGCATAGACTATTAAATAACCACATAAAAGGATGTATTAGAGTTACATAAATGGGATGAAGTAATTTTTTTAGGTATTGTTGAGTATGAAAAGATACAGTAAGGCATATAAAATATGACCCAAATCTTTAAAACACTGGCAATAAAAACTTGTGTGTGTGTGTGTGTGTGTGTGTGTGCCCATGTCTATAGTGGACTACATGGCTATACAAAAAAAATTAAGAAAAGATACCTATTAGATTGTTTATACATGTATGTCAGAGGAAAAGAGAGCAAAAGGAAAAGTAAAGGAAACAAAAAGCAAAAGTAGAAAAGATGAATTTTAAAAGATGCACATATACGCATATTTAATATTATAATGTGTGTGAATATATGTTATAGAAATTACATTGTAAGAATTAAACACTACAACACAAAAATAAATTTTAGGTAAGTATATACATAATTACTAAATGTGAACTTACTTTCTACATGTGAAAACCATATATTAATAATGAAGACCTTAATAAACTTGACTACATAGCATTTATAACTTAAATTTCTTTTAAAAACAAAAAAAAATTAAAAGGCAATTTGGCAAAAATGTGCAAAACAAACAGAAAATACATTTAAAAATTAAAAATGAACACTACCCATTTGAAAAATGCTCAGCATTATTAATAATCAAAACAAAGAAGACAAAAATAATGAAAGCCATTTTTGTTATCAAACTGAGAAATGCACAAAGTAATCCAAGTGCCAGGAGATGTTGGCTTGATCCAAGGTATTCATGAAGAAAACAGCAAAAAATTATTGCACCTGGCTATTTATTGAAGGTAGAGTTCTATATAGGAGTGTTCTCAGATTGGGTGTAGGATATGAGAAAGAGAGAGAGGAGTCAAAGATGAATGGAACCAGCATCATGATAGGCAGGAAGTACACAGGTGCAGCCCTCATCTTAAGGAGTTCACCTTCCTGCAAAGTAAGGCAATAGGCCAACAGGAAAACAGAAAAACAGCTTCAAAGCCTTGCTCTGAGACTCACTGTTAGGTTCTTTTACTTTCTCAATTAAGAATTTCTTTTTTTACAAAGAAACCTCTCTATATCTATCTAAGCCTCTCATTTTATCTGGTCATCTGTGGGCACTGACTATAAACTGTTTAGCATCCTATTTATTTATACTTAAAGACCCCAACACATTAGTCTTCCTTTTGTTAACCTACATAACCTCAATTCTCCCTTTCATTTTATAAAACTGTCTTCTATCACTTTAATCATTCTTTCTTCCTCTCCAAGATATCAGAAGAAGCTGATCTTATGCTGCCAAGCAAATTAAGACATCCAAAGAAAGAGAAAGACTGCACAAAATTGTTGAACTTCAGAGTAGGCTGGTTGAGCTCAAAAAAGTATATGATTTTTAAAACCAAAGGTTATGAATCTATTTCTTAGTACTCTTGTGATGTCTGTGAATGCATCTGATCATGAATCATTACCTTCCCAGAAGCACATTTTATGAGAGCTAAAGTTTAGATTTATTACCCTCACTGATATTATTCTGAGTGTAATCAGTCAATTTCACAAATTTTACTACTTGACTCAAGGAAGAATACAAATGGGTACAAACCCATTTTTGTGACTTTATTGTATAACTATATAATACAGTGAGAACACCAAATACTTTATAGAGATGATGCCTTAGAAAGGGCACATTTTAAGTTAGGTCTCAGTTTTCAATCTATCATGATAGGTTATAATTTATCAGTGTCACTTTTCAATTTAATGTGAGTTAACTTTTCATGATAAATAAGAGAATGAGAATGCCAGGTAGAAGACAGACATTTGACAACCAGGTACAGTGAGAAAAAGAAGAGAAATTTCCATGAGTGCAGCCAATCCTTCCCCTTTTGCTCTTTAAAATGATTAAGATTTCTCTCAGATTCCATATCTGAAGGGGTTCTGAAGACTTTATATTTGTTTCTGTCCCTTTGTTTCCCCCTTTGTAATAAACTTGAAAAATGATTTTTAAGACTTGACTGGCCCTTTCCAATAGTACTACAGGAGGTGCCAGGGTCTAGTGCAGGGGTGGCGAACAAGTTCGACACAAAGAGCCAAAATTTTAAACTGTGAGAGTCAGAGAGCCACACCACGCAGTGACCTGCCAAAACAGACAAACACTCACACAAAAGCATATAATTTTAACAATAATATTTTAAACACATAATATAACATGCTCAGTCAGGTGTTTTTTGTTACCTTGTTCGCCACCCCTGGCTCTAGTGAGAGCTGAGCCTTGTTTGACCTGGCATGCCTGGTGAAATTAATTTATATGACATCCTATTCAACATACATATAAAGGAAAAAAAAAAGTCACAGCCATGGCACATTGTCCTAACCGAGTATAATAAAGGATATAGATATTTGAGTCCTCACTAAAAAAAGTAATTTAGCAGAACATTTTGGTGTGGTTAAAAGATTTTGAAGTTGCTTAGTTGTGGCATTAACCTTCAACAAACTACTTGCCCTGGCTAAGGCTCTGTCATTCCATCTGAGAAAAGGAATAATGATACTGATATCTTATAGGATTTCTATAAGAAGTAATGGAGGTAACATCTACAAAATTTCTAGCTGAATGCTTGGCATAGAGTTTGCACTTCATAGTGTAATTAATAGCAACAACAATAACAATAGCTGTCATTATTTTTATAATAAGCCCATTAATCTTTTCCTAAATGACAAGTTTAGCATCTAAGAATTTATGTAGGGCATGAGACAGAGACCTAAAATAGGCATCTTCAGAACCAATCAAATAGAGGAAAGGGGATGATACCCAGGCTCTCAAATATAGAATATAGAAGCTATTTTCTGTCCCAGCCTATTTTCTGTTTCTGAAACTGGCTAATTTATAAGGAATGAAATTTATTTCTTATAGTTCTGGAGTCTAAGAAGTCCAAAGTCGAGAGTACATCTGGTAAGAACCTGCTTGCTGGTGGGGACTCTCTGGAGTCCTGAGGGGGCCCAGGGCATCACATGGTGTGGAGGCTGAGTATGCTAGCTCAAGTATCTGTCTGTTCTTCTTCTTCTTCTTCTTCTTACAAAGCTACTAGTCCCACTCCAACATTAGCCTATTAATCTATTAATCCATTAGTGGACAAAACCCTCAGAACACAATCACTTCTTGAAGGCCACACCTTTAATAGTGCCATGGTGGGGATTAAGATTCAATGTGAGTTTTAGAAGAGACAGACATTCAAACCAATGCATGTCTCAAAGCTATTTTCTTGATACATATGCCTTCATTTTTTTAAGTTTTTTAAAAGTTATAAAATAAAAATGAAGTAGCAGCAACATGGGAAAGTTAAACATCAAATTCATGTCAATGTCTATGTCTTGAGGGATGGGAGAAGTAGATAAGGACTTCAATCAGTCTGGTAATGTTTTATGCCTTCAAGCTGCAAGCTGGGTATGCAGTCATTCATTACATTCCTCTTTATGCTTATTTTGTATATCTGAAATATTTCACAACACATTTTGAAGGAAGTATAATCATAAAATGTAAAATGAATCCAAGGAGCATGTTAGAGAAATTTTATAAACATGACGTTTCATGGCAGCAACCAAGAGAAAGTGGATTAGAGGCAAAGAAGCCAAAAAGACATGAAAACAATGCCTGTCCACCAGCTAAGCAGCATAGAAGAAGTGAAGAAAGAAGAGAGAAACCTTACCCCAGCCCCTATTTTCAAGGGCAGGTGAAAAAGTAAGGAGGAAATTTTCATATTTTCTTCCACAGGAATAAATTTCAGAGTAAGACATTTAATGCAGGACTTGAAAATGTTGATGCCTTATTCTAAAGCAGATACTAAAATGCATCATAAAAGATAAATTATTTGTGAGGTCTGTAAAATGAAAAACTATAATAAATGCATCTATTATGAAACTAAGAAAAAAAAAGTATCACTATATGTGGCTTTCATATGTACTTTATGGAGCATCTGCTAAATTCCTTGTTCAAAATATTCATAACCTAGCTAAACTAAAGATGACTAGAAACTTTTGAAAAGTGCTTGGCTCCTTTTGTTTTTTGACCCTGCTTTTGATGAATTACCACGTTATGCTTTGTTAAAAGAACTCAGTTCAAATCTTTACTACACCACAGTATCATCTCCAAAGCCTACCATTTGCAGACTATGTCTTTCCTTTCACCATTTTGGATAATAGAATATGGTGTCAATACTTTCACATCATAGAAGAAGATACTGATCTTGTAGAAATAAAACTTTGTTTTATATTAAATCTCATAAAGATTTTTCCAGGGAAGTTTTGGAGGACCAACTTTATATGAAAATCCTCACTACCAGTCACCAAACACACATGCATATGTCATAAGATCCATCACAGCTGCAAAATACAAAGGGAAACAGCAAGTGAAAGATGTACAGAAACCAAGAAAGAGCCAAAGATTTTTCTTCCACATGACCCCACCGTAGACATTTCTGTCATACCAGCTAAAGAGAAACTGACAGGAGTACAGTAGGTAAAACAAAAGCCAAAAGTCAATTTAAAAGCAAAAAAGAAAAGGATTTACAAAAGGCAAAGAAAAATGAAACAGAGGATGAACAGTGGGAAAGCAAAATGAATCAATGGATAACTAATTCATTTTTTAGTTACTTTATGTTGTATTCAATGTGTAAATACTTTTATTATCTGTTACTATCTTATGTATAATTAGTGTGGCATTCAAAAGAAAGAAAAAATTGTACTTTAAAACCAATGATTACCTTTTTCTAAATAAAATATCACCAGAACTATAAAAATAAAACAAAACAAACACAAAAACTCCAGATAACATGCTTCTTGAAAATTAACAAATTTGGCACATGATAAGTGCAAGGACTCTGTTCTCATACATGGGGCAACCAACTATTAGTATATGGGAGTTGGGGCATCCTCAGAGCAAGAGGGCTTCAGCAGAGGGTGCTCATATTCCCCAGGGATCAGGACTGAGAGCACCTGCCCTGACCTGAAGAGGTCCTACAGCTTATGTAGATCTGGCTACATTTTCCAAGGTGATTTTAAGTGTGTAAAAATGCAGTTCCCCACCCTCACTTAAGCCCACTCTCTGTGATCCTAGAATAACCACACTACACAGCTATTAAAGAATCCAGTTTTCTGAATGCTGACACCTCATTTATGCTTTAAATCTCACTTCCAATAGCTCAGTAAGTGGCAGAGGAGTACAAGGTTTAAAAAGATACAGTTTATAGCTTTCCAAATCTAAAGAAAAACAAGATTGCTTAGTTGCTAACAATAGCTATAGAATCCACACAAGAAGGATGCAAAAGCTGCAAAGGGCAGAGGCTCAATGGTTTACTTAAAAGTTTGCACTAAGAAAGAAACCTGAAGACTATCTAAGGCACAAGGAAACCTTTCATAAACTGAAAGCAACCACCATTGCGCGCTGAAATATACAGTATTTGTCATGTCAATTGCTGGGCAGTCTTTCTTTTTAGAGCATAAAGACCTTCAAATACATAGCTTTTCTATGAGGAATACATCTTATATGCAGCTGATTTCTCTATTAATAGTGATGATGTCTTTTCAAAGAAGAAAAGAAGATTTAAAGTAAGTTAAATGAATCATTTACAGGATCTTTTAATTTTGGAGAGTTGCCTTCAAATTTAGAAATGTGTTGTCTTTTGTAGAAACAGATCAAAACATTGAAATTATAAGTCTTACATGAAAATATAACTTTTTAAAGGGACATCTGGGTAGTCTCATTCATAACAGCACATCATTATGGCACTTGTTTTGTCATCACCCCATTTCAAGGATTCTGGAATCCTTTGACCTTTTCCCCCATTATCTCCCACACAATTCTCAGTATTATTGTGAAATGAATCTTTTCCTTTCACTTACACAAAAGGCTGGAGTTATTACATGCTACCATTTCACTGTTCCAAAGCACTATTAAATATATTCCTTAAGCTTTCTGCGCTAGAAGAGGTTACCGGGAATCGGAATCAAAGTAGGAGTCATTAGTGGCTCTGAAGTTAAGTCAACAAGCTCATAAAAGAAATGATTGTTAGGTGAGTGGATAGGAGGGGAGGATGAATGAATAAATGGACAGATGAGGGGAGAAACAGAAGAAACAAATATTCAGACACCCGGTAGGTTGGGCAGTAGAGAAGAGACTAACAGCATACAGGCCTGATTTGTGAAATTTACTTATTGATCAATTTACACAGGTCGATTGTTTGCTAGGCATCTGTGAATATAAAGCTGTATAAGACACAGTCCATCCCTTCAAGAACTTATGACTTAGTAAGGAAAATGATAAAATTAGTTCTCCAGTGCTCACTAGAAATGACTGAAGAAGAAAGGGAAGAGGAAAGCAAGGGAGAGGAGGGAAGGCATAGGCATATGCAGCTGGGTGTGTGGTGAAGTGTACAGGACGTGCAGCTTTGCAGGCAGCTGCAGGTCAGGACCTGGTCATTGTGGGACATGGTGGAGGGACCCAGCATGGTGTGGAGCCAGGCTGTTCTAGAGGCCTTACCTTAGGGGCCATGCAAGTTTCAGAGCAATGCCAGGTATCTAACAGCTCTGCTCTGTATCTGGCCAAGGAACCCAGAAACAAATGGCATCCCTAAAGTACTCCCCGGACTGATCCCCCTTGATTAAAGTCTATTTCACAAATAGATTCCCTTTTCAGAGATAGGGAATTGGAGGGTTCCTGAAGCTGAGTGGGTACCTGTTATGAGCCCCTACCTTCCCCCAATCTTTCTACCCCTCAGTGGAGTACAAGTGCCATCCCACTCAACCTTGACTGGGTACTGAAGGAATGAAGGCAGGCAGCATTCACTCTAGCACTCATGCCTCTGCATAGAAGGATCTGGAGCACGGTGCTATTTTGGGCTTATGATCAATGCCCTGGGGAAGCTTTAGAATGACAAACTTCCTCAAAATCAGTCTTTCCTCACACCCGCACCACAATGACCTGGTCTATATGACATTGTTTCTGCTTCAGTTCCCTTATAAAATCTAGAGCCCCAGATGTAAATTCAAAACAGTTTCCAAGGAACTGCTTTTTAAATCTGCTTTTGCAACTCCTACTTGCTGGCTGCAGTTCCACTAGGTAAAGTGATCTAGTAACACTAAATTCCTGCTCACTCAAATTCAGATTTTGTCTACCATCTCAGTCCTTAAAGCCATTGTTGTTTAACCGGCACTTATGTAATATTTACTACATGCCAAGCACTGTTCTAAAGGTTTTACAAATAGTAAAGAATGGTCATAATATCTTAGCAGTTAGGCACTGTCATCACACCCATTTTATAGAGGAGGAAACTGAGACACAAAGAGGTTAAATGATTTGCTCAAGGTGACACAGCAAGCAAGTGGCAGAGCTGTGATTCAAATCAAGCAGGGTTGTTGCAGAGTCAAAGGTCCTTTGAGTACTGTCAAGCTAATTTCCATATGATTTAACTTTTCTCCAAAAACTCAGCAGTCCCCTGGCCCACCCTTCTTAGCCCCAAGGCCCATTCCCAGAAGACAATTGCTTTCACATTTTTTAAGCATTTGATCTGGTATTCGTCTCTGTGTGGGCCCTTCATGGCTAATGTCTCAGCCCCACATCCACCCTTCCATACCTTGATTTCTGCAGTCTCACAGACTCCTTTGCAAGCTTGTTCCTTGTTAGGACCTACCAGTGAGTGGCCATAGAGAGACTAGAGGGCAGGAGAAGGAGAGAGGGGATTCTTTCCCATTGTCCCTTCTGCAGTACCAGAGTGTCCTGCCAGCAGCACTCCTAGGAGCTGCTCTGCAGACACCATCTGCGTCCACACTCTCAGGATACTGTGTGCCTTGAGGTCTCCAGAACCCAGAAGCTGCCCGGCAGTGCCACCTCCTCAGACATCAGAGCCCAGCTTCGAGGGGCTGTTTTCCCAGCTGTGGGGCTGCCATAGTGGCAGCTTCTTCCCTACTGTCTCCCAATTATAAAGATCGTAGCTGTCACCTGTGTTTTCTGCTGTGGGTTAACTCCTTTCTGGTCTTTCAGCCCTCCATCACCTATGAAATCAATACTATATGTGGGTCACTGTGGAAGATTTGAGACAGAATGTGTTATGGTCCATTATTTCACTTCCAAGAAATACAGTCACTAGCATCCCTTCTCATTCACCTGTACAAGTTAGTTTCAATTTGCTAAACTTCAGTGTTGTTTGAAGGGCTTCATTTGTTTCCATCTGTACATGCAGTTTCTTCCTTGATTTTTGTCTATCTCAAAACTTTTTAATGACCCACATGTTAAATCCCTCTGTTAAAATATGTAGCATGATTTCTATTTTCATATATAAATAATGGAAAGTCTCTCTGAATCCATCCAGTCTTCAGAGACAACACTCTGGCCTCTCAACTGTGATGTAAATATCTGGTTGTTGGTATTTGAAGGAGCAGTGCAGAAAACCAGCTGGTAGTCCCACCATTGGTATGCAGATTTCATTTCTCATGCCTCATTCCACACTGCTCTTCCCCTGGTATTCCAGAACAGGGGTCTCTCTAGTTCAATTTCTCTACTGAATACATATTTGGTCCTGGGTAAGGGGGGAAACAGTGAAGTGCTGGTTGGTGGCCATGCTGCTATGTATGTAAACTTCCCTCCACTCCTGCCATTCTCACCTGCCCCACCTGACCTTCCACAGCCCCTGTATGGAGCTGTGCCAGGGTGAGGGGAAATTGATTGCAGGCCCTTTATAAGTGTCTCCATTCTGCTCACTAGCTCATGGAGCTCTGGGTGATTTCTATCCTTGGAAGGTCTTTTGAACTGTCTTATCTACAACCCACTGTTGACTCCCCTCCAACTCCTTTGGCCTTATAGTTTATACTTTCTTACTGTCATTTTCATGGAGTTTCAAGAGGAAGTGTCCAATTAATGTTCCATGTCTAATCAGAAGTTAGAGGATACATTGTTCTCAATGTGTTACCACTTTTCTAATTCAGAAAGTATATACAAATGACCTCACCAACATTTCTAAAATAACCTAACATAAAAAGTAGCATTAAAATAATTAATTTTAAAAGGGATTACCTGGGAACACTACTTGACATGTATGTAAAGTAGTAAAAGCAGCTGGAAGTAGAATTCATTTCCTCAGTCACTAGACTTTCCTAGGGTCAATTAATATTGTTCTTTCAGGATAGATCCTTGTAAAACAGCCTTATCCTATCTAGTATATGGTTGAGCTCTGCTCCTTCAGAAAAGATCAGTTAGCCACCACACTTGTGCCAACCAATGACAACTACACTCAGGGAACAGAGGAAGCTCAGCACACAGTTTAATTCTACTTCTAAACCCTATTCCAAGCCCAGGCCCCATTCCCAGGATGAGCAGGAAACTGATACTTCCTAAAGATTCAAGCTTGGGTCCCACTTATCTGGCATTGGGAGATATGATGCCAAGCAATGCTTTTTGAGGAACCTTTGGGGAGTACTGTTTGAGCACCTTACAAATTACCTAAAGGTATAGGAATAACAGCATTAGAACTGTATGCATGCAGAAAAATTCTAACATAAAATACGCCTTCTTTGCCTTCAAAAGGTAACTGTCTTTCAGATTCAGACTGGGTAGCAGACATCACAGAATGGCTTACTCAACTCCACATTATTCCCCTTGTAGTACACCACTGGGTCTGGTAGAAGCTAGCAGGCTCAAGGCTACATTTCTCAGATCCACCTGTGGAGTTCTACACATACTGTTGCTGCTATTTTGGCTATTTCTTCTGACAAGTGCAGACATGAGGGTGTTGGTATAAGCAGCAATGGCCACTTCACAAGTGAGTGTCAAGAAGCAGAATATGTGCTAGAGATGCTGGTGCCTGAGTGCTCTCTCTTGGAGCTAACAGGTGCACATCTGGCTTCCTGATCCTGATCTGGGCAGAAGTGAGGTTCTAGGAGTGGCAATGGGGCCACAACTTTGAGATTGCCCCCTCCCTGCGTGCACCTGCTCCTTAGCTTTAATTCAGAATGTCATTCCCATGCTCTGTCCAAAGCCTGCCTCTCCAGTCCTCAGATGGCCGTGTAAGCATCTTGCTCTTGTATTCAATTCCCTCTCTTCAGACTACTAAGAGTGGCTGCAGTGCTATCTGCATCTGACACTGATAGCAACAAAAACTCCAGCAGTCCTGAGGTAGAAGGGCCCCCACCAAACAACCTCTCATGTTTAAAATTGCTTTTATGTAGTACTTCACAAAGGTACTGAACATGTAAGGGACACCCGAGAGAGCAGACTTATCACACTTCTGCTACACAGGTCAACTTCAGAGGGGTTTTAGGACTGCACCTCAGAGTTAACTGTACTAAGGTGAACTGGCCGGTATTCTATAAAGAGAGAACAACTACAGTCCAGGACAGCTGGAAAAGCAGAGGCCTCATCATCTAGAGGAACTTTTCTCACCATTTATAAAAAGGTACTTTGAGAATATGTGAGATTTAGAAATTGAGGAAACTAGAACAAATTCTCTACCAATGCCATTACTTTTTCTAAAGTGCATCTCAATGGTAAGAAGATGGTCTCTGGGTCAGCTACTGCAGTAGGAGCACAGGGCATGCACATCTCCAGTATGACCAGTTTGACTTTGTTGCTGAGCTGTCACCTTTGCCTTTTTTTTGCAAATGGAATAAGTATTTTCTTTGTACTTTCATGAATTAATCATAATTCAGATTTTTATGTATAGAAAAAGTAATTTTTCTAATTATAATTATCATTCAAATAATGCCAGAAAATTAAAAGAAGATTAAAGGTAACGTTCTACTGCAAAAAGTTTTTCTTATGATTTTTTAAGTGATTTCAATAATAAATCTTTTCAGGTATAATATAATTTTTTAATTATTAAATCATAGCTGTGTACATTAATGAGATCATGGGGCACCATACACTGGTTTTATAGACCGTTTGAACACATTTTCATCACACTGGTTAACCTAGCCTTCCTGGCATTTTCTTAGTTATTGTGTTAAGACATTTACATTCTACATTTACTAAGTTTCACATATAACCTTGTAAGATGCACTGGAGATGTAATCCCACCAATCACCTCCCCCCTCTCTCCCCTCCCTTTCCCCCTTTCCCCTATTCTTAGGTTATAACTGGGTTATAGCTTTCATGTGAAAGCCATAAATTAGTTTCATAGTAGGGCTGAGTACATTGGATACTTTTTCTTCCATTCTTGAGATACTTTACTAAGAAGAATATGGTCCAGCTCCATCTGTGTAAACATGAAAGAGGTAAAGTCTCCATCTTTCTTTAAGGCTGCCTAATATTCCATGGAGTACATATACCACAATTTATTAATCTATTCGTGGATCGATGGGCACTTGAGTTTTTCCCATGAATTAGTAATTATGAATTGGGCTGCAGTAAACATTCTGGTACAAATACTTTGTTATAATGTGATTTTTGGTCTTCTGGGTATATACCTAGTAGAGGAATTATAGGATTGAATGGCAGATCTATTTTTAAATCTCTAAGTGTTCTCCAAACATCTTTCCAAAAGGAATGTATTAATTTGCATTCCCACCAGCAG
>CAUYPK010071013.1:0-27272 GCA_963574355.1 Loris lydekkerianus | reverse complement strand
GCTTTTGGGTTTTTCCCCAACAATTTTTTGCCGGAAAAAAATTTGCTTATACTAGTTTATATACGGTAAATTGTTGCATTTTTTTTTTTTTTTTTTTTTTTTTTTTTCCCCTGACAGGGAATCAAACCTGGGCTGCAGCAGTGAGAGCACTGAATCCTAACCACTGGACCACCAGGGAATTGTGGTGTTTTCTTACCAGAGTATACACAACATTGAAAATGAACTATAGCTACTACACCCATCGCCTTAGAGCAAAAGTGGAAAAAATCACACTAAGAGTTTATACAGTGTGATTCTAATAATATAAAGACGTAAGACAAGCAAAACAAAACAACATATAATTTAGGAATACATACATAGAGGAAAAACTCAAAGAAAGACAAAGCAATGACTAACTCAAAATTCAGGCCAGAGGTTACCCGAAGCTGGGAAGAGGGACTGGCTGGGCGACCACACAGGGGCTTCTGTGGCCCTGGCACTGTTCTATTTCTTAAGCCAGGTGGTGGACAAGCAGGTGTTTACTTTATTATTGATCTTTTAACTGTACATAAACATTTTATAACTCTTTGTAAATGTATTCTATATCTCACAAAAGTAAAAAATAAAAGTAGAGGTCAGTTGATGCTGTTTATTTAAGAGAAATGTGATTGAAACAATTTTTGCCGGTAGCTGCTCTCCTGACTGACACATTTTCCAGCAGGAACTGCAGTTGGAAAGCAGCTTTCCTTCTATTTCCTGATAAATTATTGATGAAGCTGTGAGTTACAGAAGAAAAAGGACAGACACAGGGCACATACAAAGTCTGATGGATTTTTTTATCCAATTCTTCCCAATCCAACAATTGGGTGGTAATGGTTGCACAACATTGTGGATATAATTAATGCCATTTGACTTGTACATTTGAAAATGGTTCATATGGCACATTTTATGTTAGATGTGTTTATGCACAATAAAAAAAGAATAAAAGTGAGTAAAAAATAGAAGGCAGGAGCAGACATTACCTGTGAATGAGGTGCTAAGCAGGTGAAGATATCCCAATGTCAACTCAGTTTTGAGCAGAGTGACTATTAAGACAGGAACTTAAGTATTATACATTTAAAAAGTCTACAGATAGTAGCAAAGGCAAGCCTCAATGCTTAGGACCTAAATGGAAGATGGGTCACAAACATATAGGCTTGAGATGCTATGGAAAGAACTTTATCAAAAGATGTCTACTATGAACGGTGCCTTCACATGGAGGAGATTTTAGGGGGTCTGTTCAGCTCCATGGTTAAGATAAGGAAATGGCTTTGAACAAACTTGTTAAAAACCATCTTTCAAATGTTACCAGTACCTGCTTACAATAAGTTATTCATGATATGGCTGTGTTCTAGTAAAAGAGAAATGTATTGTAAGGAAGTGTGATTTACAAATCTAGACGTTCACAAAAGCCTATTTTCTTAGAGAAACAGGCTATTGTTCCATGATGCCAAAAAGAATGAAAGTGTCATCAATGGAGGACACAAAGAATATTCTAAGTGAAACTTAGAGGCAGATTCAAAGAATGTCTAAGTCTGCTTGGTCACACCCAGAGCTGAGAATGCAGCATAGGTCTTCTTGATCCCTTGTTCTGTGTTCTTTGGGCTCAGTGGGTATGCACACCACCCCAGAGGCAGGCCGCTGCCTGAGCCAGTGGCAGCACGGCTTGTGCGGTGCATGACTCCAGGGAATACTGCTCACACAACTCCTGATAAGAATGGTGTCTCTTGAGTTGGCAACACAACAGCCCCACACGTGGGTACAGGTGAGGGGTTAAGGACCGAAAATGAGAGGTTATTCTGAGATAGGAATGAAAGTTCATGTGCTCATTCCTTCCGGACAGACATTCTTTTCTGGGTGGGACAGTTCTATTCGGGTGGGTCCTTGGCCCTTTCAACAGATCAGGACACCAAGGAAGGAGCTATTCAAATGTCACAAGATAAACACCACGTTCTTCTTCCAGGAACATTAATTATATCCAAATGTAAGTAAGACAAATCATTATTTTTCTATTGAAATAAAGATGGCTATATCTTGGTTATATGCACACATGGAAGTCAATATAAAATTCATGGCGGCTAAAAACATGAGATTTCCAAGAAGCCACAGTAGACCACTTGGGGCTACATTTTCAAATCCCTTTGCTGTTTGGGCTATATTGGTGAAATAGGTATTTATTCTCTGACAATTGGGGGAAAATAACCTCTCCCTATAAACCAAAATCACTATTGACTATCTTGTTCATCAGTATAACTAGAATGAATCTGGGGATTCAGATTTTACAAGTGACTTTACAAAACACTAATCATCTGCTCATGATGAATTAGATAGCTTAAATGCTAAAATTACTATAGTAGCCACATTATACATTGTAAAAACTGATTCTTGTTAGATCAATAATGATATAAACTGCTTATATTTTATTGAGTTCTGCTTTATTCCTTTGGCATTAAGCCAAGTTAATTTGCGAAGAAAATTATTTAAATTTATCTTGCTATCTCGGAAGCAAATTATTTGTAAATAACACTACTCTTAAGAATCCTTTTGATACAAACCAGATAAATAGTCACACAATGGAAAACTCTGCTACCCATAAATTATTTTGTAGAACTAATAGTAGAAACAAGACACATACTGATGATGTACAGACTGATCACATTTGTATAAAAATATGCAAATATATACATACAAAAGTACATAAAAGACCTACACTCAAATATTGAAGGGAGTATATTTGAATGGAAAAGTCATTTTTTTCTTATGGTGCTCTTCTGTGTTTTCCAAATACCCTGCAGTTAGCATCTATTACTTTGGCAATTAAAAAAACTACGATAAAACAAGTGAAGACAAGCCAAGTACTAAAAATATTTTTGAGTAGAAAAAAATAAATACAACTATACCCGTGAATAAGACATCTCCACCATCTAAGGTCGCATTTTCATCTTTCATCTCCACTATATTGAGCTGAAGCTTTTCTAACGCCCCTTTCATCATGTCAACCTGTTGAAGAGAAAATGACTCAGATTAATAATCTACCATTTCCTAACAAGGAAAACCAACTACCTAAAACCTCTCAGGACCACATCATTCTTTCATGCACACACAAATACACGCCCATACTTGGGACTATATGAATATAATGTATAGTATAGTGTAGGACTAATCGAGATCATTTGTGACAGAATAAATTATCTGTTAGAAGTGCCCATTTTCTTCCCTTCGAGATTAAGGCTGAGTCAATACCATCATCCCTTTTTCTGTGGGAAGGCTGACCAGTTAGGAAGGTGGGAAGCAAAGGATCTAATCCTCCTACCCTAGCCAGAAGGTACAAGATTTAACTTTAAACCTCACGTGAGTTAGTCATTTCGTCAGAATTAAACATACAGAGAGTAAGATATAGAAGGAATATCAGTGATAATAACTAGTAACTTGAAATCTCAACCTGCAGGACAGTCATTGCTTTCTATTAAAAAATGTTCTAAAATGTCAGAACAGCCACTGCTTCTCCGTGTTACTTAAGTTTATGCTAAATAGTTAATAGAATTATCTATCCTTTAAAACTTAGTCCCCTAAAGGTGATTAACAAATACAACAATTACAATCAAACCAAAGAATATTTGAAAATGAATTTCAGGGAATTTCTATGATTCCAGGGTGTGTCTAAAACACAGAGATATTCTGGGATGAATTAGGGAACACGTCCAGTGAAGCTTACTTTGATATAAGAAAAAGAAAAAAAGTGAAGTGTAAGAAAATAAAGCTCACAATTTTAAGTCCTATCGGCTCAATGAAGGAATTTAAATATTTTTGAAGGCCTGCCAAACCTTTAGCGTGGTAAAGACATACATTGAAAAGACATAAATAGGGGGAAAAAACAAGAGATCACATCACACTGGGCAAGGCAGATAGTTCTGCCAAAAGAAAGCATGTTGAGTACACAGAGGGAATTGTCAAAGAGAGTTTATGAGACATTAATATACCAGAGTTACTTCTAAAGTCATAAAAATATGGAAATACTTTGACAACAAGCCTGACATTCATGCATTCAAAAAACATTAAAAAGGATACGAAGTAAAATAAATACATCATCTCATCCTTGTCCTGGAACTCATGTAAAAATTCCATGAACCACAGTGACTCAGAACAATAAAAATTATTTCCATGGACAAAATGGTCTTAACGTTGTAGTAAATACATCCAGTGACCTCTTTTCACAGCAGAACAGGTTTTCCTATGTAATAGGCAGTGGAATTGTTGCTATAGCATAAAAAAAGGAGCAAAACATTTACCATGATTTGTTGGGTACTATGAACCCAGGAAAACACACAACTGTTTCCTCTGGCATCTGTTTCTGTGTCCATGGAAAATTCACTGAGCTTACAGAGAGCTCATGAGAACTGAGCTACAGTTACTTTTTGTTTCTGAGTACCGCTTCTATTATAACTTAAAACTTTAGAGATTATTAGGAATTCAGTGATAATATGGATTTTGATCTGAAAAGTTTATATGTAGTTACTCAGATTTATTCAACTCTTAAAAGGTAAAGAAGAGGCTGGTGGTAGTGGTGGTAGTGGCTTATCAGACGTTATTAACATTAGTGCCAATAAAGTGGTATTCAACCCCTCCCCCTGCTAAATCTGACTGGCTTAAAAAAGAGAAAAAAGAAAAGAAAGTTAAAGAAGAGCAGAACTAGAGGGACTACTCTATACTAGTTTCAGAAACACTGTATTTCTTTAAAAAGTCAATGCTTTTCAAAATTAAAGTTTTAGAGGATAAAATGTTTGTGGTTTCTTAAAAGTTAAAACAGCTGTACTGACATTAAAAAACTGGCTTTTGTGCAGGGGCAGTACTTAAAAAAATTTCAATCACATCTATGTAAACAAAGTCATCGGGATAGGTCCATACCACAAATGTTGATGATACTATATTACTTTCAGAGTTAAGTGCATGGATGAGTCTTTAAAAAATTGTAAACATCAAGTCAACAGTTTTGAGAATTGCAGGACCACATGGCATCACATCAGCTAACCCCAGGGAGATTTCTGGAGAAGAAACAAGAGAGGTTGAACTCAGCAGGCTGTCCACTGAGAGCCACAAGCTCCTGGCATGGAGGTTCCAGGGAAGCAGACAAAGTAGGCTGCGAACAGGCCCAGCGTCGCCCTGACACACTGGTCCATAGCAAGCCAGCTATTCAGGCAGTTAGGACACTAAATATAACTATACAAATGGGAATTTTTACAGGAAAAGATCCAAACCATGAGCCTTTAAGAAACTGACCATTTAGTTGTTACATAGCCATGGTTAATGTTGATTTAATTCACTTTCAAGAGGAAAAAAAATGACTAAATAACACACGCCCCTTTCATTGAGACACTAACCTTGCAGAGTGGAACTTAGCATTACTCAGAGAAACCATTGGAACAAACAGTATTAATTCCAAAGGCTGAGTTGAATGGGTCATTGTAGCCACAAAATTAGAAATAGAAAAGGTAAATTAGAAAAAAAAAAACCCATCAGTTCATTTAAACTTGAACTTAAACCTTGAAGTGTGAGTACATACAGTAATTTTCATTCTCTATTCTAAAGGTTTACAACAACTTTCTTCCTTTCCTTTTTAGGCTATGTGCCCTTCGATTTCCTTTTCTAAAATTTTACATTCATATCTTTTTGGCCCATCCTTTCTCCCCCTATCCTTTACCACAGATTCCTTCCCTGCTCACTGGTGCTTGAGACCACCACTGCTACTTCCATTCATCAAACCCACCCTTCCTTCTCTTTTAGAGCTGGTACTAGTTTTAGGGTACACTTGGCTCTTGAATCCCCAGATTCAACCAACTGTGGATCAAAAATATTTGGAAAATAAATAAAAATAACAAGTAAAAAAAAATACAGAACAACTACTTAAGTAGTATTCACATTATTACAGGAATTATAAGTAATTTAGAGATGAGTTAAAGTATAAGAGGAGATGTCCATAGGTTGTATGCAAATACTATGCCATTTTATATCAGAGGCTTGAACATCTGTGGATTTGGGTTTGGGGGTGGTTAGAGGTAGAGGTCGGGGTTATGCATTTAGTCACTCTACTAGGAATGTCTGTATAGTGTATTGTTATGACCAAGTGTGGGTTCAAATCTCAGCTCTTCTACTTATTGGCCACATGACCTTAGGTTTTCTAACTTGCTAAGCCTCAGTTTTATCATATATATATTTTTTTTTGTTAAATCATAGCTGTGTACATTAGTGCAATTGCCTGTACCCAGTTTTATCATCTTTTTTCTTTTTTAAGTTTATTTATTTATTTTTTATTGTTAAATCATAGCTGTGTACATTAGTGCAATCGCCTGTACCCAGTTTTATTATCTTTATAGTGGTGATATTCATAATATCAACTTCTGAGGCTCCTTTTGATCATTAAATACAAATAAATCACTTAGCACATAATAATTATGCAATAAATATTAGACATGACTTACCGTATATACTCGAGTATAAGCTGAGTTTGTTCGGAACAAAATTTGTGCCGAGTTCGGGTTTTTCAGCACAAATTTTGTGCCGAAAAAACTTGGCTTATACTCGAGTACGTACCGTATATTCTTCTGGTGAACATCAGCATTTGTACACATGGCGGCAGATTCTTGTGTTTTGAAAACTGGCTTGCAAGAAAAAAGCTGCTGTGTTTTGTTTCATTTATTTATTTTTCTTACATTTGGACAAGTGTTATATGTTTGACCATCCCAGGACAGATCCTATCTGTTTTCTGGTGAATTAAAAGTACAGTTATTTTTTCCTGCAAAGCCAATGTAAAGTTAGAATATATACATTCAGGACACATTTACATGTAAATTTAAGTTATTCCAATTTTAGTTCCTTCTAGCTCCTGGAAGCTGTCAGCACATACCCTCTGCTTTGATTTAGCTGATGTAGCCCTCCAGAGATACTCCATGAACCGCTCAGATGTCCCCGGGACTCAAGAGCATCGGCCCCGATGATACAGAATGGTCATGGTTGCTGAGGACACTGCCTCTCTACAGAGCCCTACCAGGCTAAAGAATTCCTTCTCCTTCTTAGTACTTGTCTTCTTTCTTTTCCTAGTTTTAGTCCCTTCTGTTCCTTCACTTAACCTGCCATGATGTCGCCGCTATCCAGTCTTTTAGACCGTCGTGGTGAGTAGAAAATATTGCGGGTTAGAATATTGGCTTTATCACGTAGTAGCAATAACTCCAGAATAAAGTCACCTCTCTGAGCCTGCTTCCTGATCTGCAAATGGGATAATGTTTTCTCTCTAACAGGGAGTACGTGAGTAACAAGTGAGAAAATACAGAAAAGGCACCTGGCTGAACACCTAGCACATTGTGCTCAAAACTAGTAGTTGATGGCATTATTATTATTTTGCCCTAAATTAACCAAGTCTTTGGTTTGGATTTTGGTTACCTTTCAAAAAAATAAAACAAACAAAACCAAGATAAAAACATAACCATTTTCAGTTTGAAATAAAACATCTCCTAAGCCAAATTTTCCTTTTCTTCCTGCAAAATCTCCCCCCAACCTAAAATACCAAAATCCTCCAAAGGATATAAAACAACAGCCCCCAAAACTTTCCTTAATACAAACAAAAAATATAGAGAGAGACACTTATACAGTTTTAGTAGGGAGCTATATTCGTATTCACTTTCAACAGCATTCTAGTTAGTTTAACATTCTTTATTAGTGGCGATATTTTCCAGTTGACCCTGTCCAAAGTCAACTTTCGCTGCATGTAGCCTAAAGAAATAAAATATATTTCACATCTTCACTCTGGATCCTATGAATGTGTTCCTGAGGTCTGCTGAACAGTTCTGAACTGTGGCTCCATAGAGAATAGTCACCAACCTCTGGTAGCCAAGCTGCTTTCCGTTAGCTGCTTCTGCTGAATGGACTGCCAGATATTATGGCCACCAATGTGGCCCTCAGATTTGGCCCATCTGTGGGTGACAAGCTGTGCTGTCACTGCTATCACCACTGTGTTTTCAATGCTCTCTTAAACTTCCCAAGTTCCCTTGTAACTCATCACATTACAAGAGCTTTAAAATTATACTGTCATCCTACCCTTACTCTTGTCTAGCTCCAAAGAGCTGATGAGCAGCAATCTAGCTGGGTGGGTGGTGAGGTTGTTTCATTTTCCCAACTTGCTGATTGTGTTTTGCCTTTCAGTGTGAAGTGTGACATGTAGGTAATGCTGAGGAAGCTGCTCAAAAAGCTGGTGTAGCGTCTCTTGCACGTCAAGGCACAGCTGCCTTGGAACTTGCTGATACATCAGAGTCACACTATGTTGTCCTGGGTCACATTCGAAAGGCCATATTTTATTTCCTTAGGGTACTTTAATCTTTGTTAATCAGCACACCTTTGGTCACTATGGCCGCTTGCTCGTACGTTGACTAAATTTTCAACATCGCTTAATGTTGTATCATATTTTCACATGTATTTTCTCACGTTATCAACATTTCAGTTCAACAAACATTTGGTGAATGCCAACTTTTTTTAATTTTTAAATTAAAAAAAAAAAATCTTTTCCTTCTTTTTTAAACCAGGCTGCAAAGATTTCTTTCTTTTTATCTTTTTTTTTTTTTTAAGCCATAGCTCTTGCATCTATGAAGTTCACTATCTAGTCGGCAGATACACCTTATCAGTTGATTTGAATTAATCAAAAGGAAGATTACTCAGGGTGGACTTGATCTAATCAGCAGAGCATCTAAAAAGGGGTTTATAGGTTAGAGACAAAGCTGGTCTGACAGATAATCTGAAACTTTGAAAAAAGCAAAGGGCCTTGTTGTGAATTGCCTACTGGGGCGGGTACCTGCAGGGCAGCCTCTAGGAATGGAGAACAATTCTGGGATGACAGCCAGGAAAACAATAGTAACCGACATGGGAACCTTAGTCCTACAACCACAAGAAATGGAAGGCTGATAAAAATCTGAATGAGCTTCCGAAGAGCATACAACTCAGCTAACACCTTGACTATAAGTCTCATATGACCCTGAGCAAAAATCTAGCTATATTGTGTTGGAACTTCTGACAACAAACACTATGAGATAACAAACAGGGCATTCTTTTAAGTTGCTAGGTTTAGGTAATTTATCATACAGCAGTAGAAACCCCAACCTTATCTCATTTTCACTCATTCAGGAAATATTCAATGTCTATTGTGAGTGCCAGGCCCTTTCATATCCACACAGTGCTTTGGGTGACGGGAATTAAACATTGGCACAAGCCATTTGCAGTTATGACAAGGGGTATCAGGGAACACCACAGTGTGCTTTGAAAAATAGGAGGGGCATATAATTCAGATGGAGGGGGTGTCAAAGAAAAATGCTTCCAAGAAACAACATGTAAGCTAAAAAACCAAAACGTTAATAGTAGTTTTCTATTCCTGTTGGTAGGTTATCTGGAATTCTTAGAAACAGAGGAGTTTCTGGGTATCCTTTGCCTGTAAACAGTTCAACTTGCTTAGTCTGAAAAATTAATGGGGGGCTTGCTGTATTAGAAAAATGGTCAATAAAACTGGCAACTATTTAATCATTAAAGTCTTTAAAAGATATCAGAGTCAAATAAATATCACTAACCCTGTGACAAGGAACTCATGCTATTTATAGAAGTCAACATGTATGAAAGTTTTATAACCACTTAGTTCATTTTCCCTCTTACTGAACTTTCATTATAATAACTTTTATGTGAATAAGATTTCTTGAAACATTTCCCACAGGACTATTACAGATCCATTGCATTTTTTCCCATTGATTTCTTAGATTTCTAAATTCTCTGGTTTATTTCTAGTGACAACTGCTAAAAATTAGCTTGGCTATTTAGCATTTTGGTTTCCATATTTGTAAATTGAGGGGGCAGACCTTAAAAAATGAGGTCATTTCCAGCTCTAGAGTTGTAGTCTCAAAATAATTTTTGGCATTCATAAATGTGACTCTAACTGTAATACTATGTCCCTCCCACAGAGTTTACAGAAAATCCCCAGATGATTATTCACGAGTAAAGTATTCTAGCGCTCAACCAAACCTAATCAGTAATCTAATCATAAGCAAGAGGTTGACTATATAGATGGAAGCTTTCAAGATAGGGGCAACCCAAAAGCTCTAGAATGATGGGAGCCCTCAGAGGTGAACAGGATTCTGCACAATATGTAAACTATATCTAGAAAATAAGGTGCATTCACGTCAACTTAACACTAACTTATGACACTTATGTTTTATTTTATGGAGTAACTCATCACATAGTTTCTCCAATGCTGCCAACAGTGAGAACAATCATCCTACACAGAGCATCTATAATGCCTTTCCCATGAGAGGTCAGGTATAAGGCCCTGTTTAGTTATTAATCTCTGTATTTTATTTTATCTACATTTAGTACAGTAAATTTCATCAACTTTGGGTTCATTCCCTACCAATTCCCAACACCTGTGAAAGGGGGTCAATGCCCAGACTCAGGATCTAGTCATTCTTTCTGCTTTGCCCCCCTTCCAACCACATACCTGGGTACTGCTTTGGGTCTTTTCCATGGAGTTCTATTCTAGTAGCTTATCCTATAAGTAGGGCTCTGTCTGTGGTCTAAGGATTTGAGCCTTGGTCCTACAACCAGTCCTGTACCTGAGATTCCCCAGGTGATCCTTATAATTTCTCTTCATCTCAATACAGTGTCTATATCAACAAGATCTAAGGAATCTACACCTTAACTACACACAATGTAGGCCCTCTTTTATAATTTTAATGCCAAAGATTTACCAGCATTAATGATAAGTAAAATTTATTAAATTCAAAGTGCCAAGCATTGCGCTAAGAGATTTCACATGGATTACATCATTGACTATCACCATATCCCTTCAAGGTCCTCCTAGTCTAAACCAGTTTTGGCAGTTCCATCTCTCATCCCAGGGACTGATGCAAATGATCCAGTTTTGGCCACTGAGAAGTCTGTTGAGAGGTTCCAAAAGCCATAGAACAAAACATAATCCGTGTTCTTCCTTTGGACACTGCCCTATGTGGATGTTGTACCTGGAACTGATGAGAACAGCCATCGCCATGCATGGCAGGGCAGATGGAAGGCAAGAATCAAAGCCCTTGATGACAGTATTGAGCTGATCAATACAACTATACAGCCCTGGAGTTCTTGATAGAAGAGATTTTCCATTTCCTTACCACACTGAGTTTTCTGTTAGCTGCACCTAAAAGTAACTCACTTATAAAACAAAATTGATGAATAGTATCCAAAGAGTCAGTAACAACAGAGCACATGACTGAACTTGTTAAATTCTGATGTAGAACTGACTGTTAATAGAGGATTGTTTTTCTTTTTCTAGGAATACACCATGACTTACCATATCACAGATTATATAATATGTAAAATGTGATTTAACCTGCTATCCTGGCTAAAAATGTCGATCATGTGCCACTTATAACCACTTTGCCACTTAGAACACTAAGATCATCCTTATGGTAGAGAACAGCAGATTATAAATAACAGTTGGTAAAGCTAAAGGCACCCCAGGAAGGGTTATGTGAGATAAATCACAATTGTTGCTGTTCAGTATGTCAGAGCTAGAAGTTAAGGTCTCAACACTTTCATCTCTGAAGCATCGCTCAGATCCCGAGGACATGTAGTTATCCAGGAAGGTTAGACAAAAATGTGGAAGGAAAACCAATGGGTTAGAGAACACGGGAGGAATAAAAATCATTCTGGATAAAACTGGTAAAGATCTCTCTCATTATCTGGGAAACACACAATGACAAAATTCCAGACGTGCATAGGTCCCCCCACAAAGATAGCACTGCAGGACAGTTTCTCAAAAGAAGGCTGGAAAGGACATTTAACTTTCTAAATGAAAAGCAAGGCAGGAGCTCTGCTGGTCTCGTCAGCTTTCTTGACATACAATGTACTAATTCAAGTGGTCCAATTCCTTATTGATGACAATGACACAATACGTGTGTATTGCATATGCAGAAGCCACTGAAATTCTGTCTGCAGAGGACAGATAAAAAAACAATTTATCTACCAAATGTCAAATCAAAATGTGTCAGCTGCCAAAAGACATGCAAAAATTTAGTATGTTAAAAACCAGAGCACTAACAAGTTCTTAAAAATTTTAAACTAACTTTCCTGGAAGTTGAGAAGCATAAAAATTTGCCATGCACACCATCCAAAATAAGCACAAGACATAGCACTTGAAGTCCCCATAATTCTCTGTGAATTCAGAGGAGTCATACGCTGCCAGACACGAACAGACTTGTAGTATTGGGAATATCCTGTATGTTCAGTGTATAGTTAGTACAGTGTAGGCATTAAGCTGCCCTGGAAGCCTTCTAGACTTTCCCTGCTCCTATCCCAACTGTAGGTACTACCTGGGATAGAGATCCCATGTGCCCTAGGGTGTTCCATTAACACAAGAGCTGGCCCCTGTCACACTCTGTTTACTTAATGAACAGTTGAGCAGCTTTGTAAGTCATACAGAATTTCTAGAAGCATTATTCAAAAAACTTACCTTTAGCCCGGGGATAGTCACAAGGTTGGATGACCTTTTCTAAACAACTCTTATGACATTTCAAAGGTGAGCAGATTCATCTTTATTTCTAAAGATTTCCAAGAAAGAAAGCTACCTTTAGCCTGTTTGTCCTAATAATCACTAAGCACCTCTCTTCTCCAATAATTTCATTCATTTATCAAGTCATTCAATAAACATTTATTTAGTATTTTCAAGATACATGGCGCTATTCTAGGTTCTTGGAATATATCAGTGAGGAGAGAAGAACCATGTGTATATTCTATTGGGGATATAGAGACACAGGTAATAAATAGTAAGCAGAAAAAAATATTAGAGAATGCTTAGTGCTATGTAGAGATTTAATTCAGGAGAATCAGTATAAAATGTGTGGGTAGTTACCATAGATTGGGAGATCAGGATCAGCCATTCTGAAAATGTGACATTTGGGCTGAGACATGAATGATTAAAAGGACTGATTCTAAAAAAAAGAAAAAAAAAGGACTGATTCTGTTATGCCAGGGAGAAGAATCTTCTAGCAAGAGCCAGTACAAAGGCCCTGAGGTGGAACCAACTTCACTTGTTCAAGGAATAGAAAGATAGCTGGTATGGTGCTAGAACAAAGAGGGCAGGGGCGATGGGTCAATTCCCAGTACCTTGGAATGGGACTATATTTAGAGTGAGGGTCTTTAAAGAGCGACAAGGTTACAATGAGGTCATCGGGGTGGGCCCTAATCCAACGTGACTGGTGTCCTTAGGAGAAGAGAAGACTGGGACACAGACACAGAGAGGTGGAAGGCCACGTGAAGACACGGGGAAAACGTGGCCATCTGCAAACCACGGACAGGGCTCGGAAGTCACCAACCCTGCCCAGGCCTTCATCTCAGACTTCTAGACTCGAGAATTATAAAATTCTGTTATTTAAGCCATCCAGTCTGCAGTACTTTATTAGAATAGTCCTTGAAAACTAATACAGCTTGCTTCCAGATAAAGCTGGGGATAGAAAATGGGGTCAGATCAGACTGAATTTAGCAAGGCAGCATAAAGGGCTGTAATTTTAAGTGCTGCTATAGGAAGTCACTGGAGAATTTGGAGGAGGGGAGTGACATAAATTAATTTACAAAGATAATTCTGCGTTGGGGAAAGTGGATTGGAAGGCACAAATGCAAGCAGGGAAATTAGTTAAGGGGCACCTGCAGGGGTCCAAGGGCAAGACAGTGGTAGACCAGTGGAGGCAAAGAAAAGTGTCTGAATTTGTGTGTGTTTTAAAGGAAGAGTTGACAGGTGTTGGTCCATTAGATGTAGGGGTGAAGGAAAGAAAGGACTTAAGGGTAACTCTGACATTTTTGTCTTGAGCGACTGGGAGGATGGGGGTACCGATTTCTAATGGAGAAAAGGCAGGGGAGGAGAGGAATAAGTCTAGAGGGGAAATTCAAAATGTGTTTTGCCATATTGAGTTTGAAGCGCCTTGCAGACATTCAAATGGAAAGATCTACAAATTTGACTATACAGTATTAGTCGGGACTTCTGGCGAGTATTTAGAACCAGAAGTAAGAATTGGTAGTCAATAGCATAAAAAAGAATTTAAAACCAAGAGACATTAGAAGAGCGATTTCTAACTGTGGCAGGTAGGACGCGATGTGAGAAAACCTGCCTTCGCCACTACTTTTAACTAAAGTAATCTAACAAAGTGACTCCAGGAGACATTGTTTATTCATTGCTGTTACAAGGTATGGTAGCTGTTTGCAGCAATGGATGGAAAATTTCTCCTATGGCAGAAAGGGCTACATAATTCATTATGGTTGCACCGATACCATCTAGGTAAAAGGTCTGGAAACAAATAGATTGTAATGAACTCTAGTTAGTAAAGGCATCAAATGCTACTAGGTGCCAATTGCCTGTCCATTTTCTTATTAAATTCAGCTTTATAGATGCTATAAAACATAACAGGAAAACTGGGCACAGTGGCACATGCCTATAATCCCAGCTACTAGGGAGGCTGTGGCTGGAGGATGGCTTGGGTCCAAGAGGCTACAGCCACGGTGTGCTAGGGTGGTGCCTGTGAATAGCTGCAGCACTCAGCCAGGAAAACCTAGCAAGACCTTTGTCTCAGAACAACAATAGATTAACCATAGCAGGACCATAAGATTTAATTCTTTTAGAAACCATCTCTTTGGAAATTGAGATCACTGGACTGGGAGACATGGTGAATTTCATTAAGCAAATCATAGAGCAGGCAAGGCTAGAGAAATAATTTCCAAACACAGCCGTCAGTCCAAAATACATCTGCACCGTACAGCACCACAGGACTCTTAAATGTTTGCTGCACTAATTATAAAACACGTTCTTATTCAGTTATTCAAACAGGTCCCCAAAGATCCTGACTGAGAAACCATTCATTAGTATATCCTCAATGACTGTTGGATATGCTAAAAATGAGTAAGGCGGCATTTCCTTAAAAAAACTGCACTTGCTCATTTTTTACCAGTGGAAACAAGCCATCTCCACAACTGGTGTTGAGTTAATGCTTTTTTGACTTTTCCACCATGCCCAGGGTTTGGATTCAATCTGCAGGATGGTTTCTGGAACGCTAGGACTATTGTTATCATTGTTACTATTTTAGAATGTTGGTGCTTACTTTTTTCCTGCCTAGTCCTTAGGTTTTTTGAGTGTTGTTATTAAAGCTGTCATTAGAGATAGTTGTAAAAAGTTATAGTCAGGATAGGGAGAGCGTATAGTAGTTAATTGTGAGAAGCTACCTTCCAATTCCAGGCTGTAGCATGGCAAATGATTTTTGACACATTCATTCATTTTTTTAAAAATTGAGACAGAGTCTGACTTCGTCACCCTTGGTAGAGTGCTGTGGTGTCATAGCTCATGGCAACCTCCAACTCTTGGGCTCAAGCGATTCTCTTGCCTCAGCCTCCTTAGTAGCTGAGTTTACAGGTGCCTGCCATAATGCCCGGCTATTTTTGTTGTTGTTGTTGTTGTTGTTTAGCAGGCCTGCCAGCCCCAGTGCATGTGGCTGGCTCCCTAACCACTGAGCTATGGGCACCCTGCCATACATATTCACTCTGTGTCATATGTTTACACATTTGTTTCTCTTGGAATTTATTTATTTATTTATTTTCTCTTGGAATTTATTTAAACTATGCTAGTGAAAAAAAGGGAGCTGAATATTTGGATGCTCATGGATATTAAACGAGGGTTTATTACGACCATAGTTGTACAAAATGGCTGTCCTTGGTTTTGGCATTATCCATGTTCTAATATCGTGGTAACAAAAATAGTGAACATTTCTCTGCACTGTTACCAAATCCAAGGCATCCTCGGCTGGGCTGAGAATGGAACAGTTCAATCATATTTTCTTAATATCAACATTCTATTGAGTTGATATTTTACCAAAAAGTAACTTCTTATCATCTACCTAATGAGTTTTGCTTTTCTCAGATTACTTTTAAAAAATATGGCCGAGGTGGGTAGATTGCTTGAGCTCAGGAGTTTGAGACCAGCCTGAGTAATAGTGAGACCCCACCTCCAAAAAATAGCCAGGCATTGTGGCAGGTACCTATAGTCCCAGATACTTGGAAGGCTGAGGCAAGAGGATCACTTGAGCCCAAGAGTTTAAAGTTGCTGTGAGCTATGATGCCCTAGCACTTACCAAGGGTGACAAAGTAATTTTGAGTCTTAATAACAACAAATTAAATTAAATTAAATTAAATTTTAAAAAGAAAAATATGGTAAGTTTCTTTCTCTTCCATCTCTTCCAGCTTTTCTCCTTTAAAAAAAAACTTTATTTTCTGCTTCTAATTTAATCACTAAATATTAACTAATGTTTAAATAACACACTTAGATAAGGAACAGCCACTAGAAATATAACACAGACGGAACTTCATATCTGGCCCTGAGTATTTCTCAACGTGCAATACAGGCTTAATGCCATCTCAATTCTCTTCTTAGGAGCAGACCATGATGAAATTAGATTCTTATAAATGTCATTGCTCCTATTTATTGTCTTTCCCCTTGAACTGGGGGGAGCTGGCTGGGACCCATTGTCTCTCAAGAAGATTTATTATAAATCAGATGCATTCCATTTCAGAACAAGAATGTGTACGAAGTTTATAGTCTAACAAAGCATATAATCTCTTGGCAAAAAAACCCCACTTAGTTTAATAGTGAGCATAGTTTATAAAGTTTTTTGATGTATCTTAACTAAATTTAACATCGCATAAATTGATATTCAAATTTTGAAATAAATCCCCAGTGAACACAGTTCTGTTTATATTGTCAAAGCTAAATGTTTCAGTATTATGCAAATACATAAACTATGTATTTCTTATTGACATTACATCGCCCGCCAGATTTTCTTCTTCTTCCCCTTTCTCCTAGAGAGTACCTTGGGAACTTTGAAACATGGATTCACTCTTTCGAGTATTCAGAGCACAACTGACCATACTGCCTCTTGAGTGATTAATGTCATTTAGTGCCTCAGAAATGAAGAGTATCCTTCCAAAAACCCAGATAGATACACGCCTGTAATCCCAGCACTTAGGAGACTGAGACGGGCTGATGGCTTGAGTTCAGGAGTTTGAGACCAGCCTGAGCAAGAGTGAGACCCCATCTCTAAAAAATAGCCGGGCTTTGTGGCAGGCACCTTTAGTCCTAGCTACTTGGAGGCTGAGGCAAGAGAATCACTTGAGCCCAAGAGTTTGAGTTTGCTGTGAGCTATGACACCATTGCACTCAACCCGAGGGCAACTGAGTGAGACTTTGTCTCCACAAAAAAAAAAAAAAAAAAAAAAAGGTGGTGCCCATAGCACAGTTGGCAGGGGGCCAGCCACATACACCTAGGGTGGTGGGTTCAAACCCAGCCCCAGCCTGCTAAACAATGACAACTGCAACCAAAAAATAGCCAGGCATTGTGGTGGGAGCCTGTAGTCCTAGCTACTTGGGAGGCTGAGGCAAGAGAATCGCTTAAGCCCAAGAGTATGAGTTTGCTATGAGCTGTGATGCCATGGCACTCTACTCAGGGTGACAGCTTGAGACTCTGTCTCAAAAAAAAAAAAAAAAAAAAAAGAAAGAAAGAAAGAAAGAAAAGAAAGAAAGAAACCTAGAGATAGCTCTAAGAACAAGGAGAATGTGGATAAATATAGCAGTTAAAAGATTATACAAAAAACTAAGATTGTAACAACTTTTTAAAAGCATGCCTAGTAAGCATTCCTATTTAGTTAAAACTGAAAGGAGACAGACAAAAATGAAAAGAGCTATGGCTGATTGGTGGATAAGGGTTGACGTGTCCTTGGCGAAGAAGTTGAGAGGCACATGGGCCCCCAAAGCCTGAACATATAAAACATCGTCCTACAACGACAGTAGCCACTGCCCATTCTGGCTCACAAGGCGCATCTCTGCACAGAGGATGCGGTTTATATCAGTGCATACTTTCTGTTATCTGCACATCCAAATACTAATATGTCTCCAGATACAGGAGACTGCACTTGGAGTTAGACGGCAGGAGTCTTTACAGCTTGAGTTATCTGCCCTGGGTTCATCTGGGGTTCACTTCATTCAGGCTCTCGTTCTGGGTGACTCCAGGCTTCCTCGGGCTATAATCTTGGAGACCAGCCAGCCTTTTCTCTTGTGTGACCATGCCTCGTACATGCAAACACGTGCACTGCCTTTGTGGACAGACCCTGTGCCCGGCACAGCAGCATTTCCTGCCCCCATCGAGGCAGTCAGTCACTGGCTTCTTGTCTTCTAGCTCTCCCAGACACTCGTCCTTGGCTTTTCCAAACTGCAAGGAACATATATCAAGTCTCTGAGAGGTCTAGCTGAAGTCCACCATCCCTGGACTTGAGGTGAAAAAGGTAACACGTCTAGTCTCATACATTCAATGTAGAAAAGATAGAAAGTAAAGGTAAGTAAAATGAAACCATTATGATTCTCTGCAGTCACAGCGCCTGTGCCTAGATACCACTCACTGCTCACGGTCTGTCACATAAACTTCCACACATGCCTATTAAGTATGTTTATGAGAATGCTTTTTGTTCATGCTATTATAAAATTATACTATAAGCATATGACGAGGTACTATTATAAAGAAATTTAAAAAGAAATTTATGACATTTAAATTGAGATCGCTATTTATTTATTTTTGAGACAGAGTCTCACTTTGTCACCTATGGTAGAGTGCCATGGCGTCATAGCTGACAGCAACTTTAGACTCCTGGGTTCAAGTGATTCTCTTGCCTCAGCCTCCCAAGTAGCTGGGATTATAGGCACCTGCCACAACGCCCAGCTATTTTTAGAAATAGAGGTCTCCCTCTGGCTCAGGCTGGTCTCAAACCTGTAAGCTCAGGCAATCCACCTCCCTCAGCCTCCCGTGTTGGGATTGCAGGTGTGAGCCACCACCCCCAGCCCCTGAGATCTCTTTTAAGTGGATTTTCTAAATGAACATCTTCTGAAAAAAACTCTTTTGTTATCATGTTAGGTAACTGCAAATACAATAATAATACAATAAGCTCCTTGTACTGGAGTTTAGAATACTTCCAGACTTACCCAAAGCAGAGATTCAGATTTTTATGGTGATAATAGAATTGGAGAACAACTTTACAAATCATTTAAATATTTAAAGAGATACTCAGGCTTGGGCGGCGCCTGTGGCTTAATGGAGTAGGGTGCCGGCTCCATATGCTGGAGGTGGCGGGTTCGAACCCAGCCCCGGCCAAAAACTGGAGAGAGAAAAAAAAAAGAGATACTCAGGCTTAATTAGGAGATGTGTTAAAACTGAGGATATAAAGCTACATCACAATTTGCGGAGACTTTCTTCTCTAAATATGCATGAATCAGTAAGAGAAAGAATGAAATAGAAATATTAAGCTGCCCCCCCCCCAAAAAAAAAGTTGTTCTGAGACATCAATGAAGGTTTTCTTCTGTGCTAGTAAGAAGTTTTTAAGTATTGCACGGAATCGTGGGAAGGTAATCTTACAATTGTAAAATCATTATTAGATACTGGACAGAGGGAGGTCTTCTGTTCTCTGCCGAAACACAGAGTAGACCCAGAATGCACCTAACCAACTTGAGCGCTCATTATCTTGAAGACACCTGATATTCCGTAACACTGTAAGGCTGCCAGCTCCCTGTCCACATTGACGACATGCCATGTACCCCATTTTTATAACTAAAAAGGATTTAAAATTCATGAAGCTTGTTGAAAGCTCAACTGTCACATTCTACTCATTCCAAAGTGTATGGGAAAAAGAGCAGAACAGACATTTCAACTGAAGCCATTATTGTGCTTGAATAACGATATTCCATTAAATTGCTAATAAACCTACTAGAAGCTGTTGGTCACATGGATCAAATGGCCGCATTCCTTTCCTTTACACCAACTTGCCCAGTTTCATTCTATGCAGTATAACTCTTTCTGCGCCCTTTATTTCAAGGTTGCCCAGAATTCAAAGCACTTATTCAGTAAGTTTGTAATCTAGTTTAGTATGCTATTAACAGAATGCTTTACAGAAAATCACGGAAAAAGAAATTCAAACTTATTTTTGGGTCAATGACCAATTTTAAGGGAAACACATACTAAGCCAGTTTAAAGGAAAAGGTTAGGATCCATGAGGTATTAAGGAAAAGAGAAAAGAAAAAACATTCATTTCCACAATTTTCCAACATCCTTTAAAAATAAAAACAAGCCCAAGTATGGAACAGCAAGGTGCTGGTCCCCCCTGCACTCATGCGGTGGACAATGCTGCTATTCATAGGAAGTTAGAAAGCAGGAGATTTCCCCCAGCATTAGGGATGTTTTGGACTCCCTTCTCTTCATTTATTCTGGGGTTCAAAATCAAACCTTATAAAACCTCAGTCTTGCAGAGCAAATATATAATGGATTAAATGCTTTAAAGTTTGCTTTTCCGTAGTATAACTAGTGAACTGTTTCTATTACAAATGGCTTATTAAGCCTCAGCGATTAGGGTATTAATTACTGAAAATATATAAAGTTGATTAGATACCCCATGGAATTAGGCATTTAAAAAAACTAATACTCTTTGTACTAGCTACTTGATGACTCAAATCGTTTGTCACCTCAATTTAAGGATTAACTGAAAATGTATGATGCACAAACAATAAAGGGAAAAATGCCTTAACTTCAAAATTCTTCATTTTCTTATAATTTTTTTTCTATTCTAGTTCCATCTTAGAGCCTTAGAAGAAAGGATAGGTCTTCTCAAACTCAGGATGTCAAACGCTCGTCTCTACCCAGTTTTCCAGTGAGTGGAGGTGGGGAAGCTTTTCTTTCCATAGAGCGAGTGGTTTGGAATGAGCTGCTAATGTATCCAGAATGAATTTTTTTTCCACCAGCAAAATCAAGCTGAAGAAAGGTAAAATTTGCTTTCTGGATGACCCTATGATTAGGAAAATATTTGTGTCTATGTTTTGTGACCAAGATTAGGTGAAATAAAATGGTTTCTCCTGCAGCTTTCTCTCTGAAATACCTTAGTGGGAACACACAGAAACCAACTCTAAATCACAAAGCTGTGGTAGAGAGGGAGTGAATGTTAAAGCAACGACATGATTCCACAAAAATAAAAATGAGTAATAGCCTGAGTGTAAAAAGCTGTGAAATTAAGGTAATTTTACAATCCATCTGAAAGAGCGACATCGTTACTTTAACAAATATTAACTGATCACCTAATAACATGTCAAAGCCAGATACAGATAAATGTGTGGTAAATTTATGGGCTGAAGAATGAAATGAAACTAGTAGTATATATTTAGCTCATGCGTTCGTGAAATGTAAAAATCAGAAGGGACCTCCGTGGTCACATGGTTCAGGAGATCAAGTCCCACTAGGTGTAAATATCTCTCCCGAGTCATGGGGCAGAGGAAGGATTACAACCCAAGACTCCTTATTTACAGTATGTGTTTAACAGGATTCCTGAGGAATTTGAAATATTTTTGAGAGGAAAAGTCAATTATAAGACTACTAATTAAAAAGGTATTTCTACTTTAAAAATTTGAGAATAATTTTCATTAATTATGTACGCACATATATTTAAATAATCTTCTACACTCCAAGCACAAATAACCACATTTCATTTAGAGGTTTCATATTGGCTGGGATTTTACCTTTCTACAGCATCCAATGAGGATCCATCTGCCATCTGACCAAACGCAAAGGCCACAGAATCAACTCAAAGGCCACTAGAGTGGGGACCCTTGTTCTCTGTGACATTATGCTGACAGGTACATTTTTAGAGGTTTCCACACAATTAAAGAGTTACTGATCCACATGTTTTCAGCTGCTATTAATAAGGAAAATTTAAAAATAAAGCAATGTCTGCCAGGTTTTGCCTAAAAGCTTCTTTCAGAAAGCAAACCATCTCTCTCTCTCTCTCTCTCTTTCTCTCTCTCTCTGTCTCACACACACACACACACACACACACACACACTTAGTAAGACTTTTAAGTAATCTATTTAAGGATTGAAGAAATCTTTGGCTTCCCAATTAAGTTGACAGTCTCTCTTCCTTTTCATTAATATTTGAAAGTTACCTACCCAAAGAAATGGAAAATATGTTGTATAAACTGTGGCAGTTTTTGTATTTGATCTCTAATTTCTGATAGCTGAACACTTTGGAAATGTCTCTAAAGTGAACATGAAATATGTCATGTGAATAAAGATTTCAACATGAATATGAGGTTATAAAGTAAGTAGACTGGCTTGGTGCCCGCAGCTCAGTAAGTAGGGCGCCAGCCACGTACACAGAGGCTGGCGGGTTCAAGCCCTGCTTGCGCCTGCTAAAGAACAATGACAACTGCAACAAAAAAAATATCCGGGTGTCAGTAGTCTCAGCTACTTGGGAGGCTGAGACAAGAAAATAGCTTAAGCCCATGAGTTTGAGGTTGCTGTGAACTGTGATGCCACAGCACTCTACCCAGGGTGACATAGTGAGACTCTGTCTCAAATAACTAACTAAATAAATAAATAATAAAGTAAGCAGACTTATTTTTATAGGTGACTTACTAGACACCATTTCTTCTTCTTTATTTTGTTTTTTTTTGAGACAGAGTCTCCACTTTGTCGCCCTCAGTACAGTGCTGTGGCATCATAGCTCACAGCAACCTCAATTTCAGTATATTTGCTGCCGAAGGGAGCACCTCACAGCAACCTCAAACTTTTGGGCTTAAGTGGTTCTCTTACCTTGGCCTCCCAAGTAGCTAAAACTATGGGTCAGTTTTTAGAGACAGAGTCTCACTCTTTCTCAAGCAGGTCTTGAACTCCTGAGTTCAGGACATCCACCTGCTTCAGCCTCCCAGAATGCTAAGATTACAGGCATGAGCCACCACGCTTGGCCTGAATTCCATTTCTTAGTTCAACCATTTTTTTCATATTGCCATTTTCAAAGAATGTAAGCGAAAGATGATTTTGTTCAAAACGTATGGATAGGTGTCAAATTGTGAAAATCAGAAAGGAATAAGACAAGTTAATGATGGTGAATGAAATCTCTCCTGGTAAAGGCAAAAAACTGGAGCAAGCATAAGCTATTATGGAATCATTTTGTACCTTCTCCTCCTCACAGTTTCTCCTGAAATAGTCCAAATACACACAAACGAAGCTAAGATTATGTATTGTAGAATTTATTTTGTGATAGTCTGGATATAGAATTCTAGGTTGACATGTTTTTTCTTTTCTTTTTCTAGTACTTTTAAAGATTGGCTTACACTGTCTTCTGGCCTGCACTGTTCCTAGCAAGAATTCTGCTGTCATTCTAACCTTGATTCCTCAATACAGATTGAGTTTTTTCCTGAATGCTTTTAAGATTGTTTTTACCATCACTTATTTTGTTATAAGCATATTTTGTTTTAAATGCTTTGCTTTATTGTAATTAACAGACAATTGCATTTTTTACAAATTGAAGGTTTGTGGCAACTCTGCAGCAAGCCCATCCATGCTATTTTTCTGACAGCATGAGCTCACTTTGTGTCTCACTATCACATTTGGGTAATTCTTGCAATATTTCAAACTTACCATGTTCATATAAGAGAGAAAATATAATCAATAAATGTCTGACTGCTCCACCAATAGCCATTTCTCCATCTCTCTCCTTCTCCTGGGCCTCTCAAGTCCTCGAGACTCAACAATCCCAAAATAAGGCCACTAATTAAAAGGGTAGAAGCAACAGCTTCTAAGTCTTCCAAGTGAAAGAGTCACACACACATCTCTTACTTTAAAATCAAAAGCTGAAAATAATTACCTATATATTCGAGTATAAGCCGAGTTTTTTCTGGCACAAAATTTGTGCCGAGTTCGGGTTGTACGGCACACATATTGTGCCGGAAAAAACTTCGCTTATACTCGAGTATCGACGGTAAGCTTAGTGAGGAAGGCATGTTGAAGGCAGAGAGAGGCTGAATGCTATGTCTTTTGTACCAAGTAGTCAAGTTGGAAATGCAAAGGAAAAGTTCTTGAAGGAAATTAAACGTGCTCTTCCAGTGAACAACAAATGATAAGAAAGCAAAACAGCCTATTGCTGACGTGGAAAAAGTTTGAGTGAAACTTTTCAGAAAGTCTTCTGAATGGAAGATCAAACCAGCACAGCATTCCTTTAATCCAAACCCTAATCCAGAGCAAGACCCTGACTCTCTTCAACTCCAAGAAGGCAGAGAGAGATGAGGAAGCTAACGAAGAAAAACTTGAAGCTAACAGAGGTCGGTTCATGAGCTTTAGGGAAAGAAGCTGTCTCCATAACACATAAGTGCAACGTGATGCAGCAAGTCCTGTTGTAGAAACTGCAACAAGTTTTATCCAGAGGATCTACCTAAAACAGTCAATGTAGGTGGACACGCTAAGAAAAACAATTGTAAATGTACATGCAATTGCCTTACATTGAAGAAGATCCATGGAGGATTTTCACAGCTAGAGAGAAGTCAAGGCCTTGCCTTAGACAGGCTCTCTTGTTAGGGGCTAATGCAGCTGTGACTTCAAGTGGAAGTAACAATCATTTACCATTTTGAAAAATCCTTGGACTCCTAAGAATTACACTAAATCCAAAAATTCCTTTCAAAATAGTAACACTCATTGACAATGCATGTGCTCGCCCAAGAGCTCGGAAAGAATGTACACGAATTTTGATGTTGTTTTCACGCCTAATAACAAGAAATCCATCCTGTAGTCCATAAATCAAGGAGTAATTTCACTTTCAAGTCTTATTATCGAAGAAATACAGTTTGTAGGGTTATCATTGCTATAGACAGTGATTCCTCTGATGAATGTTGGTAAGGCAAACTGAAAAACTTCTGGAAAGGGTTCACTATTCTAGATGTCATTAAGAACATTTATGATTCATTGGAAGAGGTTAAAATCTTCATGCTCACAGAAATCCAGAATTAGGAGTGGAGTCTGAAGCTGTGACTGATACTACAGTCTCACAATAAGACTTGAAAAGACAAAGAGTTGCTTCTTATAGAAGAGCAAAAGAAGTGGTTTCTTGAGATGGAATCTCCTCTTGGTGAAAGGTACTGTGAATACTATTGAGCAACTAAGGCTACAGAATATTCCATGAACTTGGTTGATGAAGCAGTGTCAGGGTTTGAAAGGATTGACTCTAATTTTGAAAGAAGTTCTACAGTGGATGAGATGCTATTAAAAAGCATTGCATGTACCAGAGAAATGTTTCATGAAGGGAAGAGTTAGTTGATACAGCAAACTTCATTGTTTTATTTTGAGAAATTGTCACAGCCGCATCAACTTTCAACAGCTACCACTCTGCTCGGTCAGCAGCCATCAACATTGAGGCAAGACCCTCTATCAGCAAGACATTATGACTCCCTGAAGGCTCTGATGATTGTCAACATTTTTTAATGATAAAGTATTTTTAAACTGAGGTACATACATTGTTTTTTTAGACATAATGCTACTGCAAACTTAATAGACTATGGCACAGCACATACATAACTTTCATATGCTCTAGGGACCAAAATATTTGTATGACTACCTTCATGTAATATTTCCTTTCTGTCGTGGTCTGGAACTGAACCTGCAATATCTCTGAGGTATGCTTATATTTGATTAAGATTTATAAAGATTCTGGTATAAAGTAGTGACTTCCTGTCACCACTAAGGCCTGGCTCTACTCAAAGCCCTGTGTATTATCAGGTCTTTTCATTCTGGCTTTTTGCAATATGAACTATTCCCATCCCTGCATGAGTTCGGGGAAATTACTTGGCCTATTTTCCAACAATTCTTTCTCCAGCCTTGGGTAGTTCTTCTTACCCATTCACAAACAAATACCCAGCCTAAGATGCAAGTAACAATTCTGCAGATCTCTGGAACGTTCTCTCTGTGACGTCCCTCATCTCCAGTATTCTACCCTGCAAATTCTACCATCTTGGTTTCCCCACACTGATCTCTGTCTTCTCAACTGAGCCAGACCCCTGGGCTCTGTTCTGTTCTCCCTCCCTCAGTTGTAGCTTGGAAACTATCTCCAAGCGGTAAGTTGGGGAAACTGTCGTTCTCATTTCATTTGTTTCTCTTCCTTCAAGGATCACAGACTTAAGCTTCCTGTGTGCCCTATCTGAAAACATATGCTTCATCCAGTTTTATAATTGTGTATAGCAAACATAAAATTCCTGCAGCAGCTCATCTTTCATGGATAGAAGTGGAAGGCTCATGACCACACACTTAAACATTGTTTCTTTGCTTCCCTGGCAACATCTGTGACAACATTATACAATTTCCCATAATTCAAGTGACTATTCTGTCTCACTAAAACAAGGAGGAAGCACATTTTCCTCCTTAACAAATAAATGGATGGTCTAGAAACTACTTCTATTAAAAAAAAATGTAGTAATTATTGATGATCTGGATGATGCTGGCATGAATAGGAGCAGATATTGAGTAAGATAAAACACTTCCAGGATTTATTTAACTATTACTTAAAATGCCATGCTCTCATAGAGCTGTTTACCCTATCAGAACTTGGAGGCCAATTAAGGAGACTATTCGTGCCCATATAGCAGTCTCTGGACTCTGGGAGATGGTCCTGTGACAAAGTGATTATTAAGCAAATTTAATCATTATATTAAAAAGAGCAGAGATCCAGATAAACAATTAACAGTGCTGATTCTTTTCTTCTACTCTGTAATACCTATTTAAGCTCCTGAATAAGACAGCTTTGGCCTGTGAAAGGACCTTTGCTGAAGGACTCAGAATCATAGGCCTGGAGTAAAGTAGCTAGAACCGAGGCATAGCTGTAGCCAGGGAGCTTTTCTAACTTGAAGCAAAAACAAATTCAGAATGGCCTGGGGAAAAAAAAATGCATTTAAGCCTTGTAAAGAAAACTGGGATCAACTTAGAGGAAAATAAAAGATTAGAAAGACTAGTACTAAATTATGGCTTTATGACCATGTTCTTTAATCATTTGCTTTTAAGAAGCTATCTCATTTTAACACATACCGTATATACTCGAGTATAAACCGAGTTTTTGTGCCGAAAATTTGTGCCGAAAAACCCGAACTCGGCTTATACTCGGGTCATACAGGTTATTTGATTCGGTGCGCGCGCACCTAATCAAATGCACGTAGTCTCCAGACGTCTTCTGCCGTCTGCTTGAGGGGGCGGTGCTTCAGCTCAGTCCACAAGTCGCAGCTGAGCTGAAGAGGTAGGCGGCTGAACTGAACTGTATTCCACTGTAATGGCACATTTAATTAAGTGAAAACCCCATTTAAGGCAGT
>CAUYPK010071010.1:0-31400 GCA_963574355.1 Loris lydekkerianus | reverse complement strand
CATGGGATCTTGTGCTGTGTCTGCCTCTCCTTGGGGGAGTTGATCTACTCTGATTATTCATATTGCCAGAGTTTTTCTGTTGATTTCACCTCATGACTGTTTTTCACCATTGCCTCTGGCCATCCTCAGAGTTGGGGAGGTATCTCTTCAAGATTAGACCCCAGCAGGATCACTCTATTGTTGTTGGATATTTGTAGGGAGTGACCCTGTGTAGTTCCTCTTGGGCCGCTCCAGCCAGGGAGTTCTGGTTGTGGAAGCAGCTCTGGAGTGTGACACACCCGCATCCAGCAACAGGGAAGGAGGTGGTGCGCATGGTTCTGGGAGTGCCTGGCACCCAGTGACTTTGGCACAGAGAACAAGGCTCCAGCAGTCTCTGGCCAGGAGAAGGACTCTGCACAGAGGCAGGGAGGGCTCTGGAGGGCATGTGGTTACCAGAGTCCCTGGCCAGACGAGTGGGCCGGTATGGTGGCAGGGAAGGTACTGGAGGGAGGACAAAGGGTTGCGCAGCTTTCAAAGTTCCTGGTCAGGGCACGTGGAGGCCCGGTTGGTGGGGCACAGGTCGGGGGTCGTGGCGCAGTTCTTATGGAGGTCTAGGCGGTGCCAAGCCCAGGAATTTGAGGTTGCTATGAGCTGTGACACCACGGCACTCTACCCAGGGCAACAGCCCCAGGCTCAAATGTGCCAAAACTGGTCTCACTCTGTCCCTGAGGGTTAAGGCTATAAGGCAGCTCAGTCCCTGCCTTTAGGCTACTCAGTCACTAGGTTACTAGCTCCCGCCTGATCCTTGCTCTGCAACCCTGAGGGCGTAACTTGCTGGGGCAGTTCTCTCCCAATGACTCCCTGTGGCCCACAGCCGAACACTATTAGCTCCTTCTGGCTCAGCGGCTCAGTCTGGGGCCCTAGACAATGCCCACAGTTCTCTGCACTCCTGTTCAAGCTCTCCCCTGGGCAGTTCAACTGAGTGCCAAGTCCAAAAGCATGGAAACAGTTCACAGGTAAGGCCTTTCCAGTTTGCAGTTTCACTGCTGTTTATACTTACGTCTTCCAGTGGGATTAGGTAGATCAAACACACGCAACTACTTGCCAGTTTTCCACTGTTTTTGTCCTCCTCTTGGGGTCCAGAAGTCCCTTGCTGACTCCCTGTATCCTCAAAGGGATGATTTTAGGCAGATCCCACCAGCCAGAGATGCCTGGAGCCTTATCTCCCCAGACTCACCATGCCCAGTTGCAGGGAAGCTGTTACTCGGCCGCCATCTTGCTCCACTGATGTCAATCCAAACAAAAAGAGGATCTTTAACCTACAGAATACACAGATGGAAAAGGACTGAGAAAGGGTATGATAGCATTGTTTATGTGTTCTGTTTACATGAGAATATCACACCACTGGGGAAGCTGTAAATGCCTCTAGCAGTCCTGTTTATGACAGCTGCTGAACCTCTCTAGGACAGGAACAATAAGTATTTTCTTCTGAATCTCAACCTCTCAGTTGGAAACAGTGAAGTTCTGATGAAGAACTTGCCCTGAGTGGACATTGCCTGCTATTCCTCAATGTCTATGTATGCATATGAGACAGAACTATTCTCTGAAGAGCAAAGCAGCACATATCCAGCATTCAACAAGTTGATGTGTTCATAAATTAAAACAAACAAACAAACAAACAAACAAAAAATCCTGCCAAATGGTTACCTGGAGTCCATTATGTTGCTTTCCCACCAGCAATGTATGAGAGTTTCAGGTGCTCCAACAGCCAACCATAACTTGATTTTGCAAAAATGCCCTTATTTTAGCAGTTCTAGGAAGTGTGTAGTGGTATTTCATTGTGGTTTCGTTTTACATTTCCATAATGGCTAAAAATACCAAGTATCTTTTTATGAGATTAATTGCCATACATCTTTAGTGTTGTTGGTGGTGTGCTTGTTTTGCATTCTTGTGTTTTTAGGGTTTTTGAAAATCTTTGGCATGCATATTGTCTCTTTCTAATGGAAAAGCTTATATTCTCACCATTTTGCATGAGAAGACATTTTTAGAGTCCAGGCTGAAAATGAACTTCTAACATGAGCCATGTTAATAGATGTATAGTCTATTATTAAAAAGGAAAAAAAAAAAAAAACAAACCTGTTTACAGTATATCTTTGGAATATTCTATGTAATTTCCTACACTAAGCGTCCTACACTTATAATCTTAAAGCATATAATGACAGTATGTATATCAGGTTTTTTCACTGCACAATCAAATTGCTACTCAAAAAGCCTTTTATCTTTACTACTCTATTATTTCAATTATAATAAAATAGTATAGTCACTTTCTTCATGTCTGTCTCACTAGCAGCAATTGTTTTGAGGAAAATGTGAATATCTTTCTACAATTGGGTTCCTTTAAATGTTAATGTCATTTATTCTACATGTGAATTCTGTGTTCTTAGACCATCTTTATTTTCTCTCTAATTTTGGATTTTATGTAAGCTACTATATATATGTATTATATCATTATTTCATAGGACTTGTATAATTAGAAAAATATGTATTTTATTAAAAAAACCATATAGCAAGATAATGATTTATCATTATCTTAAAACTTAAAAAGTTACTGGTTCCTATTATAAACTACCAAGTAAAATATTTATTTCCACATGATGAATGATTTATGAAAAACTCACTCCCATGTTCTTAGTTAATGTTAATATTAACAAATTGACTATCAGGACACTATCATAAAATCCAGTCAATGGAAGTAATAATTTTTGTGACTTTCGTCATAGGGTCTCTTGATTTAGGCCTTAGATTTCTCAACTGTGAAATAAACATATTTTGCTTTATGTTACTTGAGATTATTTTCTGCCATAATGTCCTTTAAATAATAGTTTCATTCAACTCTAATTATATATAACAAAAATACAGGGAAAAACCCACTAATTTTCACCCTGACTTTCTTTGGTTAATGGACTTTCAAAAATAATATGTTAGCATATAAAGCTTCAGGCTGTTTTCCATAAAGACACAGAGTAAAGGCCTATAGAATTCTATTTCTAATATGAAAAATATGTTTTATCACCAAGATATTTCCATTCAAACTGTCTCATCATCACCATGAAATTTACATTGAGAAAAAAGGAATTTGTATTTTTTCAATGACACAAATTTCCACCGCTTCTTTCAAAATGAGTAAAATGATACATCTTCAGCAGTTTACCTAAGCAACCCAGAAAACTTATGCCACCTGTATAGGGAGTGCATTTCATTTTGGGTTGACGTGGTCATCATGGCATTACTGGCTCAGTTCCTAGTATTCTTGTCATCATGGTTCTTTTGTTCCCGTAAACCTTCTAGGCTGCCATGTCACTCCCTAGGCAGTCACAAGATCCCTTTCTCTGCTAACATAAAATAACAAAACATTTGAATTTGAATGAAGTTTTTATGACTCTATTTTTACAGCATGCTGCTGGCTGAGAGAGATAAATTTAAAATATGTAAATCTATTGTTCTGTTTTAGTTGTTTCTATATTCTCATCACCTTCACAATACAGTCCAAAGCAACTGACCCTAGAAGGTCCACCATGAGTGATATCACATTTATTTATCCATCCATATCATCCTTAATATTTTCCTCAAAGCTACTTATGTGTTCTCAGCTACTTTTTAGAAACATCTTTTTAGGGGGCAGTGCCTGTGGCTCAAAGGAGTAAGGCGCTGGCCCCATATGCTGGAGGTGGCAGGTTCAAACCCAGCCCTGGCCAAAAACTGGGGGAAAAAAAAAAAACAAAAAACAAAAACATGTTTTCAGAAAAATAATTTTGGTTTATTTAGTAAAAATTAGTTGCCAAATGTGAAATTGAAATCCTCTCCAGTATCTTGTTTTGTTTTGCACAAGTTACTCAGCTTTAATATTTCAAATATCAATCAGTTATCTTTCAGAAAATAATGAACATATTACAATCCCATTTTTGAATAAATATATTATGATTAAAAAAAAAGTCAAAAAAGATAGCATCAATGTTTTTACGTTTGGGTAATAATAATCTTAGCACACTGACTATGGACATTTAGCAAAGGGAAGAACTAACCCTTTCGATGTGTCAGAATTAAAAGCTAATTCTCTAAGTATATTATAAAGACTTTGCAGACTCTGGCTGTGCAGACCCTCCCATACCTCCCACACAATAAATTCTTCTTAACTTTCAAAGGTTCCACATTTCAGAATCAACATTATGAAGTAAAACGTCCTGTGTGAATAAAAGCTGCTGGGACCACGGATTGGAGATGCAAACGCCTGTAAGAGAAGGGCTTCCTATATTCCAGGAAGAGTCCCAAGCAACCTCTGCCATGGCCTTTTATTGAAACATTATACAACAGGTGTGGGGGCCCATGTATTGGAGCTACATGCTTAATGATCTTAATGATCACTATGTGCTTTTTCTCCCTGGGCTCAACTCCCACCCTGCTGCACCACGAATGTCCAATGTATAACACCTGCTTGCTAAGGAGCAACTGATCTTAACTCATTAATGCCTGCAGTTGCTGTAGGGCTTGGGTCCGGCAGCCAAACATCTCCTGGCTGGCTAGGAGACTGTCCCACTCCCACCGCCTCCCCCAAGACCTGATGGCTGCTTCTATAAGCCCGGTGCTCAGTCTCCTAGAGGGAATCCTAAGGAATTCTGCACCAAGATTGAATATCCAGTTTAAAATATTTATTTATACTACAAGTATTATATTTTATGTCTTTTCTTAGGATAAATCCAAATATCAGGTATTAAATTTATGTAAGAGATATGTATCATTAAGGAGAAATACTAGACATCAGGTCACACGGCACAATATAGATCTCAGCTGTACTCCTTACTAGATCTATGCTTGCATGAGTTTTAAAATTTTCTTGGTCTCAGTTCTCAGATTCATGATGTGTTTACTGAACATAATAATAGTGTGTGTGTATATATATATGTATATTTATGCATAATATATATCGCAAATATTTTCTGAGGTTTAAATGAAAATTGTGATTTGAGAGAAATATTAAGTACTCAAGTATTTAATAATATTAGGTGCTACCAATTAGGAATCTGTTAAAATAACCCCCTGGTAAAAGAACTTTGCAGAGCGTTAGCCACTACACAGTGTAAGGACACTACTGTCCCAGCAAAGTGTGTCACTGACAAGTCTCTGATGGAGAATTTATAAACTAAAGTTATAGCCTTACCCTTATGATTTTAGATTATGCTAATGATATCTCTACATGGCTCCTCAAAAATTATTTTCTCTATTACTGTAATAATAAAAAGTAACCCTTACTTATTTCAGAAGTCATCAGAAACCTATTTATCCTATAGTTAATAATAATACTAGTGAGAATTCTTTTATTTATTTATTTGTTTCAAAAATAGTTATTTAATGTTAAAAAAAGACAAACCAGGCCTCTGTCCTTGTGGTTCAGTTGTAATTTTAAGTGGCAGGTCCCTATTTAAGTGGCAGGTCCCCAATGTGGTTTACAGGACTTACTTTGTTAAATGCTGATAATTACCATGTGGAGTAGGCGTTGCAATATTGAGATGGTCCTACTGATGGCAACATTAAAGATCTGAGAGACTAGAAATGTTTATTACCTTTTCTAGTAATTACAAACATGGTACCTAGAGAGCATATATCCTAATAGAAGCTATGTATTTTTCTAACTATCAGAACACAGTTTACCTACAATGTGAGTTCCCATGACAAAACTGTCAGTGGATGTGGGTTCTTCACTGTTTTAGAGCTTACTTCAGATTATGCATTATCCACCAAATTCTCTGTAAATTTTTGTACCTCTTTTCCAGTAGCCCCACCATGTCTCCTCTTCCATCAGTGCATATAATTGAGAACTGATTTGCAGTTAGAGAAAGCTTATATTGAACAATTTCCTTAATCTAAAAAGAATTCCTTTCACTCCTATAATTTTCTGTTTATTGCTTGAGCTAGAGAATAATAAATGCTTGATTACTTGTTCTTTTATAGCTGCAAGTATTGTCTGATCTAGAAAATGGCTATTTGTATATTACATTTTATAAAAGATTAGATCTATCACTTCATTACCTGGGGAGTGCACCTCTATACATAATGTTTATCCCACAATTTTCTCTGTCCTACCTACTTCAATTATCTTTTTCCCTTCTTATTGCTTGGCATGTATTGTCTGAATTACTAGGCAATGAAATGTTATTTTTCTTATAATTCAGTCTCTGACATTTCCAAATCTTCCTTGTGAGAGATATCAAAAAAGGAGTATTTCATTTCCGTACAGAATTAATAAGATGTATGGTCTTAATTGTGACCTTTTTGCTAATTAAAATGCAATAGGAATGCATATGATAGGGGTAATGTCTGATATTGACTTCTAGAAATATTTATGATTTTTACATTTTATGCTTTTAAAATTTTACTGTTATTTGTTTATCCAAATATACACAAATATATGGAATGGAGCTAAAAACATAAATTTATTGTTCATTGCTGTTTGTGGAACACTGCAATAGTGATTTTATTTTGTGATTATAATTCATTAACAACAAGAATGAGATTTCTGATTCTTATCAAATTTATTTTTGTTCATTTTACTTGGGCAATCAAAATTGTATCCTTAAAGCACTAGCTCACAATTTCTGCATATTAAAAACTAAATAAGCTCAAAAATGCCCAGGGATATCACTTGAAGATATTTATAGATATTTTTACATAGCAACTTGAACTTCATCCATATACAAAGACCAATTATGTTTATTAAAAATAATTAGATCAAAGTAAGGCTTAAATTTCACATAAATGTGAATTAATCCTGATTGCTTCTTGGTATTAAAGTTCTTAAAACGTGAATTTATGTCTCAATGATATTTTCTAAATTTTACACATTCTTTTGGATAATATTGACAGTTCCATAAGCTTTTCTCCAAATGTGTTTGAATGGCAATAGAGGAATATAAATTCTACGAGACTGAAGTCCACATTGTGTACGGAGATAACTATATACTCTCCTTCGACTTTCACATTTTGAACACAGTATTTTACTATCTCTATTGCAAGTATAATACTTTTCAGTGGGTTATTTCTTTATTTCCCCCTGGCTTATATATGATTAGAAGTACTTTTTAAAAAATGTACCAATGTGAGTGTTTGAACTTGACAACAGAAGGCAGGCCTTACCATGCAGAGAAGCGCAGAGCACTGGGATAGGCATGCATTTCCTCAAGAATATAGTGAGTTCCAAATATATTCTTTCATGGATGAACAATATAATTTAAAAGGGGCTACATCAAGACATATTGGTCACTTATTAAGTCATAAGAATTGGAACTCAGATAATGTAAGTTAGAGTAGAAGGGAAAGGTAAGAAAATGAAAAAATAAACACCCAGAGAAGGGCATGTCTGTGTGAATAGGTAAATTAACAGATGAGAATTTAATATACTAATTCACATTTTTTTAAGATCGACCTTGTATACACACATAATGAAAAGCAAATAAGGCTATTTTTCATGCATTTATTCCATATAATTTTCTAATCCTTATTAGATAGAGAATTTGCTATTAGACATGTTAATGAAAAATTAAAAGAGATGATACAATTGCTTCCAAGGAACTCCTAGTAAAGATACACACAACCCCTCCATGCATGAAATTATGTATTCTCTATGAAAGGTGACATAGAAAAACAAAATTATTTTCAACACTAAATTCACAAAAAGAAAGCATTTTACTTATAAAATTTTGAGTAGGGAAAAAACATAATGTTCTTCAAACAATGAGCGTGAAAATAATACGGTGATATATTGCAGAAAGCAATGAGATATGTTCTATACGTGAGTTTTATATTCCCTTTATGACATGCTTTTGTATTGTTTCTTGAAATATAAAAGAAGAAAGTAAAATAAAAATTCATTTTCCTTTACTAAAGGATAGGAATTTTGAAGGAAAAGCTAGAAAGTTTTTTCCAAACTGTTCATAAATTCTAGTTTCAGTCCTGACCTGTAAAGTGCTTAGAACTCACAATTTCCATACTTCCTTGGACAAACAGGAAACCAAAGACTTTTATAAGGTCTATCAGGAAACTGAGGAAAGACACACACATGTAGGCATATACCCTTCAACTTCCTCCCTCCAACTTGCTGAAGACCAAAGCCAAAAAAAAAAAAAGTTTTGAAAGAAGTCAGAGATGATAAAATATATCATATTTTACAGAAGAACTAATATTAGAATTTATCAGAAACTATGCAAGCAATGATATAGTAAAGTAAAATATTTAAAACATTGAAAGATATTTAATAAAAAAAATAAAATGTTGAAAGAAAAATAAACAAGTTAGGTACTATCATTATTGACATGTTACAGATGGAGAAACTGAGGCACAGTGAGAATGAGCAAGTTTTCCAAATGCATCCAGGAAGTCTGTCTACAGAGTCCATAGTTTTTATCCAATATGCTTCATGGGCCTTTGTCCAATTATTTTTATCATAACATCTGTATGTTTTATGACCCCTATATGTTTATGGCTATTATGAGTTACAACTTAAAATTTTATTAAAAAACAGATAAACTCTGTTAATAAGTAAAAGAATAAGTGAACAAGAGAAACCAAACTTTGGTATAATGAAAGGATCTGTCTTGGGGGTTCCTACAGTGCTCAAATTCCTACACAGATTGTAGGGGAGTAATTCAAGTAAACCTCTTATCTGTAGGGCTTGGATAATGTTTATGTAATCTAGTTTATATTTATTTTAAAATCATGCTAGATAAGTCTTCAGTCAATTACGGATTTTCTGAGCATTTATTATGATACTTCATTTTAATGACTCTGTTGCAACTTCAGCTCTGGATTGTAGAGAGAAGACGTATTACTGGGAGTCTATGAATTAACAGGACAAGACAAGCTAAAATTTCTATCTAAGTTGTTAGCAACTTACTGTAAAAACATGAAAAGGTAGAGAGACAAGGCACTAACACCTGAGTGAGCAGGGCGAAGGTTCTCCTCAAGTGTTCTGTTGGGTTTTACTCACAGTATTCATGGAGGGCTAAACTTTCACCTAGGATAAACTTCTTCAGCCATGTTTCCATTTCAGAAGCACACACACGCCGTTGCTAGTAAGTGTAGCACAGTGAGTGGCAGTGTTTGGTGATTTAGTGTTTCAGGCTGAAAAATATTTCTGTAAATGCTTATAAAGGATCTTGTGTTTGCTCGACATTTGGGAGGTACTGAAAAGGCAGAGGTAAGGGAGGGCCTTCTCTGGATTCAGACTGCGAGAGGAGCGCCCCCAGACGCAGATGCGCACGAGTAAAACAAAGTGTTCAATCTATTAATCATGTTGAATTAGAGATGGATAGGAGGTGATTTACCCTGAAGGTGAAGCTTGAGGCCTCTGACTCTGCACATGCCACATCCAGAGCTGAGAATGTTGTCCCCGAGCAGTACGGATTAAGCGCTGCCTCACCACTTGCTGCCTGACTGCAGGAGGCTGCGCTGGCCTGCAGGGACGCTCTGGGTCAGCTGTTCTCACTCAGGGGCTATGTCCCCCCGCATAATCTTTGGAGATGTCTGGGCTCTTTTTTTTTTTTTCCTGTAATAGTGACTGGTGGGGCAGACGATGCTACTGACACCTAGTGGCAGGGCTGGGGATCTGCCACGTGTGGTAGGACACGGGATAGTCCCCTGGGGCTACGGGATAATTGTGTTTAAATTGTCAGTCGTACAATGAGTGGTCCAGGGACTTTGGGTGAGGCCAGTGTGCTGCATGAATACCTTCACCACCCAGGGTCTGTTTTTAACTCTGACTGTAAGAATGTGGACTAACTCAGTTTTCCATAAAAGGAAAGGAAAAAAAGGATCAATTAGCAGCAAAGGATCAATTGAGCAGAGGGACCTGGCCAAACTGTAGGAGCCACGGGAGGAAGCTGTCCCACCCTACTCTAAAAAAGCCTGAATGTAGAATTACATCTTCTTCTCAACTGACATTTAAACTCATCTCCGTGACCTCATTTGTGGCTGTGTCCTCCATTTAATTTCCCTACTTCATGCTATTCCTTCATAGCCTATTTTCATTGTGATGTTCTAAATCCTATAAAATATATTCTAGGAATTCATATATTTTCTATGAATTATTTTTGATTTGGTAATTAATTTCTAGTTAATCCTCCTAATTCTCATTTGAAATATTAGTCCCTTTACATATTTATTCAATCCAATAATCCATTCCTTTGAATCCTTAATTTTTGAAATGGGAATTCCTCTTTTGCTTTGGGTTGATGCCAAAGTATTAAGAAACATTGGAACTCCAAAAGCACACAGACATTATCTATTATTGAATAATCACTACTGCTTGAGCTGTTTTAGCAGTTCCTTCAATTTCTATGTTCACTTTCAATATTTATTAGGCATTTGAATTTTCAAAGAAGTGAGCAGGCACATATCCAAGGTTTTATGAGCATTTATAACCATTATTTCATTAAATATATGTCTGAAACCAGTGGTTCAATAGGGAAGAATAGGCTTTTAGATTCTGAAACATAGTAACATAATGGCCAAAAGAAAGTAGGGAGGAGAAGTGAATAGGGATTCTGTAATGTAAGAGCAACTGATTTGAAAACAGACCAATAGGAGCAAATTTCTTCTCTCCTAAGTACCGAGAAATTACAATGTTTGTTAGATTCAACCTGAGAGGTTTAGCTTTATAGAACAAATTATATCACTTCTAATAAAGGTAAGGACATACCATGATTTGAAGAAAACTGAAAAAGAACAAAGAAAGAAAAAAAAAAAGAAGAAGAAATGATGAAAAAAGAAATGACACAAATTCCAAGGGGTGAGGAGGTCCAGGAGGTCCATCTGCAGGACCTGTGGAGGGATCCCCAGAAACCAAAAAGCTCTGCTGTTTTCAAAATTGGCAAAAGTAGACTTAGGATATTATCTGAGGTTAATTAAGTACATTGGGGGATAGTATATATTGCTCTTCTTCAAAATAATTAGTAAGGCTTCTAATCTAATGATTTAACACGGATTAAGAATTAATGTTACATATTTTGTTATCTGGGAACATAAACTTCAAAATCTCTCATTAATATGATGGCATTGTGTCATCTGAGTAGAGATTGGAGAGACAGATGCGCTCTTAAGTCTAAACCTAACTTGGATCAGTGACACGTGACTGTCCTTCTGAGAAATCATTTGATCTTTGCTCTCTCACTTTGTTTTCTAATATATGAACATTTAGAGAGAAATTTTACTATGGAAAACTGAGATCTGAGTGTTTTGTGTGTGTACTTAAATTCATCACAGGTCTTTGTATTGTCATGGAAAGAATTTGGAAATGTATATACCCATAATTCCCAAATTACTTTGTGCTTACTAAATAATGTAATTCTTAAAACAAATAGCCCAGAAAATTTATCTTCCGTGTCAAAGGTTTTCTACAAAGAAATATATATATAAAATCACTTTTCTTTGAATATAGAGTGGTGCTTTAAAATAACTTCATTTATTATCATCTACTAATAAACAAACATTTTAATAGACAAACAAAGCCAAAAATATTTTCACTTGTCTTAACCTTCTTAGATTTTTAGAGTAAGCATTATCTTAGAAAAACTTTTCCCAGATTAGATTTGTTGTTACTATTGCTATGTTAAATAAGGCTAGCTGAGTTCGATTAAATATTTGTTGTGTGGGCATTTAATTAATATCCATAGACTTGACAACAATTCTTCCAGAGCACAAGTCAGTGTCTGTTTTATGTGCAGTGATTGATGTATCGTAAGGGTGTGCTATCCAGGGGAATGGAACAGGTGCAGTAAAGCCTCTGGGAAGGTGGAGGACTATCTCATATATCACAGCTCACTTGTCTGGCTCCCATGACCCAAGCATTAAATGATTTTTCACTGATATGTCTTCAGATGTCTCATGTTCCGTGATACTCCAAGATACCACAGTTTAGGACAGACAGCTTAATCACATATATACTCAATCTCTCTCAGTGCTAATGAGAAAGCATTGCATGAAAATATGAAGCAATGATAGGTTTATAGGCAAAACACTCTTGATTAAAACTAATAAAGAGAAAAGACTAGCTATGCAGTAGAATTCTCACTAGCTTTTGTATTTCTTTTCCAAATCTATCTCCCCAGTGTGCAGCAGGCTTTATCTTACAAAATATTAGAAGATTATGCTACTTAACAAACAAGGGATGAAAGCAAAAGGGATGAACTGAATAATAATTCATCCTACTGAAGGTTTTAAATAAAACCTTCTCAGACCATGAGGGAAAAATAATAACTTGAACAACCTTTTAATAACATGCAGCTATTAATGAATATTCTTTCTATGAATTAATTTTGCCCAAGCACATGAGAATAGCCATTTGAAATTCAATTAAAAAAAAAAAAAAGCCACAAGAATTTGTCATGCCCAGTTCTGCAGAACAAGAACATTTTATGTTTTATTTTATTTCATCTTGTTTTAAGCTCGGTGGGTTAGAATTTGTTAGTTCATTGGATTGTAAAATATGCCTCTGTAGAAAACTATTATTGAAGTGCTTTGTTGCTGGAGCACAGATGCTGACATTCCCCAGGATTACCCCGCCAGTGACTTCATATGCAGGGCCCATTGGAGCCATGTCTATTTGTTCTGCTGACAAGCCAAGACTCTAAACTTTTAAAAGAATTGAGTTAAGTTTAACAACATCTCTGCATTTCAAAATAAATAAATAAATAATGGGAAAAAGAACTATGTAGGGAAGGTTCATGGTTCTAGGAAGCATCAATGGAACTGACTGTGTTTTCATCTGATGAGATGCCCAATTTACATGATATACTGTTCACCTGAGGGCCTGTGTGCAGACGGACTGTGGATTTGGTAAATCTATCAAACAGGTAACCGTCCCTGTGCCAAAGCAAGAAATCCTTTTGCTTCCTTGTAGAAACCAGGATGGGAATAGGCTCTTGCACAGTTGATTGCTGCTTGTGCCACCCAGGGATATAAAGGACAGGACAGATCTAGGGCAGCTTTTGGATGAGGCAGAGATCCTGACAGGAAGCAAGAAAGCAGTTACAGGGGGTTGAGCAAATAACCACAGAGGAAGAAGCAGAGCGATGGAAAGTCAGGGAATTGGCCCTAGGGGAGAGCCATAGAAGAAAGAGAGTCATTATAGACCCAACAAGAGAAGCTTGACTGAAGGCCTAATCTTCAAGGGAAGGAAATATTGTTTATGGAACAGTGAGCAGTGGCCTTTTCTGTTAACTGGGGAAATAAGTTAGAATTTTAGCAAGAAGGATTTAGGTTAAGCCTAGAAAGGGAATTTGTGCTGCAGATGAGGAGACAAAGAGCTCACATTACCAACTAAAGCGGCAGGCTTTGCTCTTATGTAGAGATTTCTCCACTACTCGGAAATCTGTAGCTTGGGCAACTTCAACTGCAAATTTGTTTAGAAGTCCCTTCTGAGTTTTTAATTCTATATCATAGATTCCAAGAAGAAAGGCTTACATGTGGGGTTAAGCCTATAGGATGTAATTTCTTGAATTTCTAAACATTTACCTAAATTGCAATTTCATGAAGTCTGAAAGTTCCCATAATGAATCATGAAACTGAAGTCACTCTGTTGATAATATTCACAACACTTAGAATAAAACAGACAAGCATATATCCATACACATACATACATATATCATTTGATTCGATTCAATACTATTTTAGGTAGAGCTCATTTAAAGTTCATTCCTATGTTTGTGATTTTGATGTGCTAATTCTGCAGTAGAGATGTCATGATGCACTAGGGAACATAGGTATCTATGCAGTTGTTATCAGACAATATGATAAGTAAGGTACATGGGCAAGTTTTGAAGACAGAGAGTAAAAGGAGTTCTTTTTGATTATGTTAGGAATAAAAAATGTCTTTTGGAAAAGGGGAGGAAAGGGGAACTATCACTCAGGTGAGTTTGAGTTTTGTAGCATAACCAGACTTTTACCTATAGGGAAAGAATGGAGTGTTTGTTCCAAGCCCAACAAACACTATGTGAGAAAGAGCCGAAGCCTAAGATTTTGAAGAGATACTTGGATGATATTGAGACATTGGCTGTATTAGCTGATTAACTGCAGCAAAATTGTCGAGGGGGAGAGAGAAGGAGAAAGAGAGTGAGAGAGTAAGAGAGAAGAGTTGTAAGTAAAGCTACCTTGTCAGGAATATAGAATGATGTGCTCAACTATCAAATTTTATTCTGTAGGCCAGAAGAAATCTCTAAAATGATAGAGCACCAAAATGACAGGTCCAGAAATAATTTTTAAAAGATGACAGAAACAGAATGGGAGAAAAATAAGAAATGAGGCAGGAAGGACACAATGAAAGTGATGACAAGTGTCAGCAAGATGATGAGGATGACAGGAGCCCTGACGCTCAGCGGGACGACAGTGGCGGTGAGGCAGGAATCAGGAAGCCATGTGAGCCTATATCTGCACTACCTTCCATGAAAGGCAGGAGTAGTAAATATTAATAGTTTTCATTTTTAAATAACTTACATAAATTATTCCCAACATATCTAGGTGTCTACCACCCTCAGTATAGTCTCGGACGTTAGGTTGAATCAGATGAAATTTCCCTTTTTATGGATAAGATCCCATTAAATGTTAGAAATTCGATGTAGCTCAGCGTAACATAATTAACTGGTACTTAAGTCACAGGACCAGTTGGAGGAGGTGAAAGCACAGACAAGGGCCTTCAATGTGGAGGTTCTATGGTGAAAATCCCAAAGCCAGGTGACCTGGAAAAGGGCCGGGAGGCCGTGTGCATGGGTGTGCTGGGCTTGTGCTGGGCATCCATGCTAATGTGCTGGGAAGACAGCATTGCTCCAAGTCAAATTAATTAATTTTTTTCAGGATGCCCTTCATGAGATATGTAAGCTGTTAAAGTACAGCATGCACCTGGCCCAAAGATGCAGAGAGGGAGGAAATCGCTTGAGCAGTTAGTCATCAGCATTCTGGCCAGAATCTTCTGGAAACCAGCACTTCCAGTTTGCTTTTGCTTTTTTATTTCTTTTTGTAAGAAGAACATCATCCATTTATTAGTGATTTCTGGTTCTTTTTTCTTAAAAAATTTGAGATTGGTGCGGCACCTGTGGCTCAAAGGAGTAGTAGAGTGTCTGCCCCATATGCCGGAGGTAGTGGGTTCAAACCCAGCTCTGGCCAAAAACTGCAAAACAAAATTTTTCTTTTGAGACTGGCTCCTGTCATTTCTAGCTCTTGTTTCTCATCCTGCACCATTCTTTCCCGTCTGTTTACCCATCTGTGTATGGACTAGTTGTGTCCCTTTACAGTTTATGTCCCATCACTCCAAAGTGACTGTATTTGGAAGACATAGGATTTTTAACAGGTAGTTCAAGATAAAGAAAGTTATCAGGGTGGTGTCCTGATCTAATGGGATTGCCGGCTTTCTATCTCAGTCCTTCTTTGCTTCAGGCATTGAGGAAAGGTCACGTGAGAACAAAAATAAAAGAACCATCTACAGGTCAAGGGGAAAGGACTCAGAATAAACTAACCCTGTTCACAAGCAAAAGGGAGCATCTAAGTTTTTCCTCCAGCTTCTGCAATCAGATGAACCTTGGCATGATGGGTTTGCACTGTCTGACCCTGGGTGTATCTTCTCCTTTCTGCCTTAGGAAGTGGGAAGCCAAGAAGTAAGATAACGAAGTTAAAACAACAAAAACAAAGCAAAATGCAAAATCTTTGGATCCAGCCTCCCATGCTTTACAAATTGTAAATCCTTAAAACTCGTTAACCATCCTGAACCTCACTATTCTTCCCTGGAAAATGGAGATAATAGTATCTGAACACACAGGCCTGTGGGAATTAGAGGAACTCTCCCTTGTCCCTCTGCTTTTCACATTTCCTAGGAGCTGTCCCAAATTCCAGTTCATCTTCCCCAGGAGACCTTTTCCAGTGACTGAAATCTATACATTTTTTGGCTCCTGGGGATGATTTAATATATCCTATTTCATCTGAATTCTATATTTACTCTGAACTCAAAGTTTTTCAGCATTTTAGGGAGCTAACAAGAACACACACAAACATCACTGGGAATAACCCCTAAATTTTGTTTTGAAGCTTAGTCAAATAGAAATTTCTCCAGCAATGTGAGTTCAAAACAGAAACTTTCACAAGCTAACAATGGTTAAGTAAAAGTGGGACATTTATGGTTTTAAAAATAAGGGAAAAAATGAAAAGATGAAATGAAATTTATACTAGAAGAAGGAACTTACATTTCTTGCCATGCACAGTTGACTGTACCAACATGTTCAGTGATGATAACCCCAATGCTGATGTAAAGCAAGCAAACTGATTTCTTTAATCCATCCATGACACGATGTAAAGCTAAAATTTTTTACTGGATAGAAAATTAGCAATAAGTTTTCATTGCCTTGGTAAGAGAATATCTTTTTGGAAAATTTGGTTTGTATGGAAAAAGTATTAAAAACAAATATTAATCTTTCTTCCCTGAAATTTTGTAAACATGTATCATTCCTGAAGCAGGTAATTATCCCAAATACAGACTACCTAGATGATGAAAAATGCTTCAAGTAGAGCATTTAGTTTAAAATTCTATGATGTAGATAGAATCAAAGAAAACTTTTTTTCTTTTTTAAAGGAAAATGTTGTATCTAAAGTCAAATTATTCAAAGAATTTCCATAGATAAAACAGAATGGTGATTTTTCACATTAAAATAGTAAAATATATAAGGTAATACTTTCATTAGAAAGTATAAAAATTAATACAAAAATAACTCTCAAAATGTTTAAATAATTGCATGATTTCAAGTATTTTGGTAGGTTTCCAAAAAAAAAAAAAAAGCAACAAACAGACCTGTAGTAACCAAAATAGCGTGATACTGACATAAAAATGGACAAATAGACCAATGGAATGCAGCAGAGAACACAGAAATAAATCCACACATCTTTAATGAACTTATTCTTGACAGAGCTGCCAAGAATATATAGCACAGAACGGAGAGTTTCTTCAATAAATGGTTCTAGGAAAACTGGCTACCCGTATGCAAAACAATGAAACTAGACCCTTATCTCTACCCGTATAAAAAATCAAATCAAAATAGATTAAAGACCTAAATCTAAGACATGAATCTACTAGAAAAACTAATTGGAAAAACACTTCGGGACATTGGTCTTGGCAAGGACTTGTTGAGTGATGCTCCCACAGCGCAGGCAACCAAATCAAAATGTGGCTATCGGATCACCTTGAGCTGAAACTCTTCTGCATTAATAAAAGAAATAATCAACAAAGGGAGGAGACAACCCATAGACTGGGAGAAAATATTTGTAAACTTCCGATCTGACAAGGGATTAACAACCAGAATAGATTAATGTAAGGAGCTACAATAACTTAATAGGAAAACGATCAAATAATCCAATTAAAAATAGGCAAAGGGTTTGAATAAACATTAAAAGAAGCCATACAAATGGCCAACAAATTTATAAAAAAATTCTCAACATCATTATTCATCAGAGAAATACAAATCAAAACTACAATGAGAAAGCATCTTACCCAGTAAAGATGGCTTCTATCATAAAGACCAGCAAGAAGGGATATTGGTGAGAATGTGGAGAAAAGGCAACACTCATATTTCATGGGTGGGAAGGTAAATTAGTGCAACTACCGTGGAAAATAGAATGGAGGTTCCTCACAGAGCTGAAAATATAACTACCAAAGACCCAGAATCCCACTGCTGGGTGTGTTTCCAATGCATGAGAATTCAGGATATCAAAGAGATAGCTGTACTCTCATATTTACTGCAGCACTATTCACAATAGCCACGAATTGGAAGCAAACTAGGTGTCCAGTGGATGAAATTGTGGCCCATATACGCAAGGGAATATCATATAGACACAAAAAGAGTGAAATCCTGTCGTTTGCAACACATGGATGGAACTGGAGAACATTACACTAGAGAAATAAGTGAAGTGTAGGAAGACAAATCTCACATGTTTTCATTCATAAGTGGGGATTCAATACTGAAAACAATTGATCTCACAGAGACAGCATTATGAGACTTAACAGGTTGGAAAGAGTAGCAGGGAAAGGGGGATAAAGTGGGGGTAGTTAATGGGTGCAAAAATATAGTTAGGCATTTAGATAGAATGAACAATATTTGACAGTGCAATAAAGTGACTATACTCAACGACAAGTTGCCCATAGTTTAAACTGAAAGAGTGGAATTGGAATGTTCTTAACACAAAGAAATGTTAAATGCCTGAGGCAGTGGATGCCCCAATTACCCTAATTTGATTAATTCACATTGCATGCCTGTATCAAAACACATACCCTATAAAGATATACAATTATGTAGCCATATAATAACAAAAAATAAAAGAGATGTACACTGAAAAATTAAAGCAATGACATGAAGCTTTAAGGAAGGCTGATTTCAAACTCTCTCTAAGAGAAATCTAGGAAAAGAGAATATATTAATTAAAAGTACAGTTTCATACAATGTTTATTTTAGATTAGAGATAGGTCGAGAGAGAAGACATAGTCCAGAAAAAAAGGCAAAGGATTCTCCCTGGGAGGTATTATGTCTGCTATACCTGTGCCATTGAATTAGTTCCTAAACTGTTTAAGGCTTGATTTATATCTGAAATATAGTTATTTATGAGCTCATAATATTTTTGTGAGAATTAAGTGAGATTACATATTTGTAAATATGTAGTTCAGAAACGTATAAATTTTAGGCACTGCATTATATAGACAGCAAATTAAAGAGTAAAGAAACTCATTTTTTATTATGTCACCAGCTGTGTGTTATTGGCTTTGATGCAGTAGGGAAATTGGAAAGGCCTCTGCTATTTTTTATGAAGAAATTTGTCCAGCAATTTATGTTTGAGGACTCGAAGGGAACAATTAGTTGGAAGATGGGGCTTAGGTTTATCAAACTAAAGTCCAATAAAGGTAATAGACAAAGTATAACCAATAAGAAAATGCACTATATTTCAGAAAAACTATGTGATTTTTCAAATTTATGTGGACAGAATTTAGAAAAATATGCATGTTGTAGAATAATGGTGGAAAAACCAAATTTGGTTAATGTCAAATTTGTTGATATGTTCCATTCACTGGTCTTACTATGTTCCCCGGTATCCTAAGCCACTGAGTTTGACTGAGTGGTCAAACGGGCCTTTTGAAGATGCAGTTAGCTATGAGGAAATAGCAAGCAGGGCTCACCAAGAGGTTATTTATTTTTTGAAACAGCATCCAGTAGAGGGTGCTGTTTCTCCCATAGCCAGAATTCATGGGTTCAGTTATGAAAGTGGTAAAAATGAGAGTGACAACACCATTATCTTTAGTGCATCACTAACAAAATGTCTGCTTCACTGCTGACCTAGAGGTCTTAGTTCCAAAGAGAGAAATGCTTCCACCAAGAAACACACAATGATTCTACGGAGGTGAAGTTAAGACTGCCATCCAACCACCTGGGCTTTGTAAGGCTCTGAATCAACAGGCAAAGAAGGGAATTATGGTGCTTGCTGGGTGACTGATCTTGCCACCAATGGAAAATTTCACTGCTACTCCACAGCAGAAGTCAGGAAGAGTGCATCCAGGATACAGAAGGTCCCTTAGGGCAGTGGTTCCCAGTGTTTTTGGCACCAGGGGCTGGTTTCATGGAAAACAACTTTTGCATGTATGGGGACATGTTTTCAGATGATTCAAGAGGCTGCATCTGGACCTCAGATCATCAGGCATTCGATTCTCATAAGGAGTGTGCCACCTGGATCCCTCTCATGCACAGTTGACAATGGGGTTCAGGCTCCATGGGATCCTAATGACATACTTACCTGACAAGAGGCAGAGCTCAGGTGGTGATGTGAGCAATGGGGAGTGCCTGTTCATACAGATAAAGCTTGCTCACATGCCCACTGCTCACCTCCTGCTGTGCAGTCCAGTTCCTAGCAGGCCATGGACTTGTACTGGTCAGGCCTAGGATTGGGGACCACAGCCTAAGGGAATCTGTTAGTGAGACCATGCCCTGTGATTAAGGTCAATAAAAATCCACAACCCCCTTCAGGCAGGACTACTAAATGCCCAGATCCTTCAGAACTAAAGGTTTGGGTTACCCCAGCAGGTAAAGAACCACAGCAGCTGAGGTGTTTGTGGAGGGCAAAGGAACATGGAATGGGTGGTAGAAAATGGAAATTGTTAATACCAGCTATCACCACTGGGATGGTTACTTTTCTGGATTAGTTTCTTATAATATATGTGTATAAATTCATTTTCCCCTTCTTATCTTACAACATAATATGTGTTGATTTTACATCATTATAATTTAGTATTACTGACAATATTATAATATTGAAGTTTTACAATATTGAGCAAAGACTGAATAGCACCCAAGTACCTATTATCTTCTTCTGAAAAAAAGGGAATTGTAGGTTGTATGCAGGATAGTTGTATCATGTTAGGAGCAAGTACAACCTTGTTACCACTTTTATTTATATATTTAATATATATATTATTTAATATATATGCCAAGTCAATGAAGGGTGGACTTGTGATATATCAACTTGGCTAAGCCATGATATCCAGATATGTAGTTAAATACCAGTCAGCGTATTGCTGTGAAGGTACTTGTTAGATGAAACTAATGTTGATACAGTAGGCTTTGAATAAAGCAGAACATCATTTCTCATGGTCCTTTCAGGCTGCTGTAACAAAATACCACAAACTGAGATGCTTATAAACAACAAACATTTATTTCCTGCAGTTCTGGAGACAGGAAGTCCAAGGTCATGACATTGTTTCCTGGTTCATGTATGGCCTCTTCTCTCTGTGCCCTCACCAGGTGCCAGGGATAGAGGTCTACCTCAAGTCTGTTTTCATAAGGCCATTAATCTCACTTGTGAGGACTCTGCTCTCACAAACTTTCAGAGACAATGAAAGAGAGAAATATGAAGGATATGGTGAAGAAGCAGGAAGAGGCTCCTGAAAGCATGGATGCCCTAGAACATCAACTGAATTAGTTACAATACTCAAACAAAGAAAGAGAATGAGTGCAGAATTTTAGATCCTCGTAGTTTGAGAAGCCTTAACTAGCAAGCTAGTGTTTGTAATTGTTTCATTATGAGAATTTTCATTCTATTTGAATTTCTTTTTTTTTTAATTTCAATTTATTTGGCGGGCATACAATTAAGTTACATTATTTAAAATACTCTTTGTTGAGGTGATTGTCATGGTTGACTCTTGATTAGAACCTGTATTACTGACTTAAAATTCCACTCTTTTAATGTATCAAAATTTTACGAGTATTGAATATCTTGTTCAATTAATCTTTCTTTTTATGGGTCAATATTACTAGTTTAAAATAACATATAATGCATAGTTGTGCAGACAAATTATGTTAGTATTTTTTCAAAAATTATCATATTATTTTCATGTTTTTTCCATCTTAGATGAATTTTATAATTATTTTTTACTACTCCACAAAACAATCCTCCCTGCTGAGCCATTGATTTAGATTGCTTGAATTACTGCCATATTTTTTTTCTTTGGGGTACACTCAACCATTTCCATCTTTGGCTCAATTTTAAATGAGAATTTTCTGAATATTTTTCATTACCCTTTTCAGATTCATTTGCAGTAATCAGTCTTTGTTCTTTAAATGTATTTTTAACAAGGCCATACATCAGCTCAGGAGTTAGTAATTGTCTTGTATTTTGGCCTCGTGGTGTTGTCCTGAAGCTTTTCATTCTCGCTTCTTTACAACTGAAGGACTCCGTGTCCTCTGACTTGTAATTCGGCATCCTGATTTTGTATTTTGCATTTGGCCACATGATTTTGCAGCAAAAAAGTGCTACCATAATTTGCTCCTTTTGATAATATTAATTTTCTTGTTTACATTTGAGCTGGAAATGGGATTCCTTTGTTACATAGATGTCGTCTCCTTCTGACACAGCATCATTAAACGTACCCTCTGCCTGCGAGAGTTCGGAGATGTGTTTTATTATTTATTATTCCGCATCTAACATACCCTTCAGAATCAGATTTATCTCAGATGACACTGACATCTAGAGGAGGAAGAATAAAGCTATGGACCTTCAGGGTCATGTTGCTCTAAGTATGGCTTAGGGCAATTTCCTGTTTATGTGTTATAAATGTGTGTTGTTTTCACTTATTATTTTACTCATTTTATAGCTATTCCCTAATTAGCTATGCTCCTTCTGGTGTTATATTATTGTAAAAATTGAAAACATTTACTCTAAAATGGTTCAGTCTATTATAAAAATAGACAAACCAAATATTTTAGAAAACTCGAATAAGCTTTATGAAATCAGGAAACACAGAAAATTCGAATAAGCTTTATGAAATCAGGAAACACAGAAGGGAAAGAACCAAACTCTGCTTATGGGTAACCAGAGCAAGCGTCCCTGTGAGTATTGTGATGGAAACAAATTGGCAAGAGAAATTAGGCAGGCAGAACATGAATACAGACCTTAGCTCTAACAAAACAAGTATGTGCATATTAAAGCAACTGCGAGAAATCAGAGAGAGTGCCTTCAGATTTTTAAAGCAATTCTATAAGACAAATCTTCCCATGTCCTTAGAGGAGTTCAAAGGCTTAGTAAAGCATTACTGAAGAAAACATGATTTCAATTAGCCCTTATTGTGAGGGAAAAGTGGTAAGAGCTGTGCTGGCAAGGCAGAAAGAATGATATGGTTATAGGCAGAATAGTTAACAAAATAAATTGTATACAAGGTTACCCTATTCACGAAGAATTGAAGGCTTTTCATTTAGTTATGCCTTATATGCACAGAAATGGTCTCAAGAAGATTATCAGCGGAGACCAGTTTTCAAAACCTAAACTGGGGCTAGAAAGTGAGAAAATACTTACATTGTTGATGAAGTTAAGAACAGTGACCTCTGTAGTCAAAATTGTCTTATGAACAAGTCAAATGTTTAATTTATTTCCTCTGAATTCATTTTGTTTTTAATTATAAAGCAGTAGCTCTGTCATTTCTGTGAAGCAAGGATAGATGGGACATCACCCTCTCTATCTCCCAAATTGCAGCTGATTGTGCAGGAACAGTTTAGTTCAGACCTTACTGGCCCCACAAAACCTTGGTTGAGCCTTAGAGTCATCTGACCAGATCTCTTGCACTAGCTATGAGTCCTATGACCTGGTTTTGATCATTTATTACAATCTTTTATTATTATTATTATTTTTTATTGAAACAGTTTGTCGTCCGTCCCCCCACCCTCACCGCATAGTGTGCCATTGTGTCATAGCTCACAACAACCTTAAGCAATTCTCTTGCCTCAGCCTCCCAAGGAGCTGGGACTCCCAGGCACCCGACCACAGCACCAGGCTATTTTTAGAGACGGGGTCATGCTCTAGCTCAGGCTGGTCTCCAATTCATGACCTTAGGCAATCTGCCTGCTTCAGCCTCCCAGAGTGCTAGAATTACAGGTGTAAGCCACACACCAGGCCTTGCTTATTGCAATCTTAAGCGTTATTACAACTTCTTTTTATTTTCATTTTTACCTACATTGTCTTTTAGCACCTTCAATGCACCTTCAGGGTATGCTTAGTTCTTCTTGGTATAAAATAAAACACTTGTGACATGTATAGAGCTTAAGACTGAGTTTGCATTTTCAAGAATTAGAAGGAATATAACACAAGGTGAAATTGTGAAGGAAGGCTATAAACAGGACTGCAGCTCTTGCTATGTGATACCTTTTACTCTGAAAATGAAGCACCATGTATTGCCTGGGTCCTTTCAAAATATAAAATGAGTAATGAATTACGACCATTGTTGATGATTATTTCAGACCATAGAGAGCTTGTTTTTTCTTAATTTCTGTTGTTTATATTCCTCTTATTTTAAACCATATTTTTGATTGCAACAATGGTTGCTTAAATTTTACATCCAAGTGAAGAGATTTTTGTTGACAGCCATGTCAGACTAATCAATCATATTGAATAGCCCACAATTTGAAGTCAGCTTCAAATTTTTTACCTTGTAATCGTATTTCTTCCACCAATGTCTTACTAAGGAAGTAATCTCATCAAGGAAGAGAAAGAATATTGTCTCACATAAATTTAACCTATTAAAATAATATTACACATTAGAAAAGAATTGTTCTATTCCTAAGTCATTTAACAAACTCTTTTAATAATTTAATTTAAAATTTGTCTTACATCAATGTGAAGCTAAGAAATCTAGAGGTACACAAAATTTCTCTTATCCATTTATTTTAAAAAATAAGGTAGCATTTCAGCCTTGTTATTCTCTTAAATTTTTTCAAAAACATTCATTATTATTTAAAGAGTGCTAAGAATACTTTGAGTCAGGTATGAAACATTTTTCACCTACATACTAACAACATCTTAGGTAGGTCAGTAAGTTATTTTTATTTTGGGAAGAACTTATACTCTTTAATGAGCTGAGTTTGTCTGAAATCAACTTTGAGAGGCTTATAAAAGGTATAAAATTTTGAACATCAAGTAAACCAGTTTATAGGATTATATAGAAACAATGGATGCAATGTTTGAGAATTACTCTTGTACACATCAGCTCTGTAGGGTTTCTTTCTTTCTTTTTTTTTTTTGTCATTCAGGAAAATGTATAATTTTAGAGAATTTCTCAAAGGTTTTTGAGGACAAAGGAAATTCAATAGAGATCAATAGATACAAGTTAGATATTTAAGCATTTGGGCACATGCTGTCAGAAAATAATAGATAGAATTCCTAAGTCAGGTTCTTAGAATTGCCCATAAAGACAGAAAGTTTAGAATAGAGGTTGTGATGGGAATGGCCCTATTTTCTCAGAGTAGCCGGCCATTTGCTCTGATATGTAATATGGCAAATCAATTCACAAGGTGTTTGTGTTAGAGAAGAGTGCGCTTGAAATACTTCTGTAGACACTGAAGCTATGAATCACAATGAATTTCAAAACCTTGGTGCAATAGTTTTCTTAGAAAAATAGACGAGAAATGATTTTTCTCATATGACTTACATCAATATTTTAGAAGGCATGAAAGTGAAGTAACCATTGTACCAATGAATAGAAAATACCATGTATTAGATTAGACGTTTAAATTTTTCCTGAGATTCAATCAGGGTCAGACTTCTCAATAATTACGTAAACTATAGTCCTTATTTGAAAACTCGTCTGAATGAAACATAGTCATATTTTAAAGAGTGTGTCAACTAGCCAAATTGTTCAAAGAACTCGAAAATATTTGGTGTGCATGCCAGGTGTGACAGCAAATGCCTATAGCTTCAGCTACTAGGGAGGCAGAGGCAAAAATGTTGCTCGAGCCTAGGAGTTGGAGGTGACCGTGAGGTATAATTGGGCCACTGCACTCAAGTCTTGGTGACAGAGTAACACTCTGACTCAAATAAAATAGAATAATGTTTCAAAAATATTGACATGTAAATATGTGTGCATGTATGTATAGGTACACATGTCTACTCATAGCTACATATTTACATGTAAATATATTTCTGTATATATATGTTCATAGATAGATGGCCATGTTTTCATTTTGCCTTTTGAAAACTAAAAGTTAAAGGCACAAAACCTACAGACTGTCAGAAACTTAAAAAGGAAAGTCATTTTAACATCGTAGTTAGGAATAATGGAGTCTCAGAAAAAAAGGGTTATACCAAATTAATTTAAAATTGTATTTTGAAATGATCATCTATACTTCTTTTGTTAATTTTGCTAAATAGTTATGTAGGAGCCAGTCATTTGATTAAAAGCAGCATTTCACTTATAAATTACCAAAGGAGAGAATTGATAATCTATTTGCAACAATGCCCAGCTGGATGGTGGTCGACACTAACTTGATTCCAAATAACATATGCTATTTCAGCACCACAAATATCTGGCAAGTGCACCCCTTGGGTTCTCCATTTGTACTGAACTGTACATACTATATTTCAAAATGCTATCAAATATATCCAATTTAAAACATGCATTGGATCTTGAGTTCCTTTAAAATAGGGGTTGTCCAGGATTTCTGCCAACAGCTTTAGAATAAATATTTTAGGCTTTTTGATTCATTTAATCTCTGTCACACCTACTTAGCTCTGCTATTATAGTAGAAAAGAAGCCACGGACAATATGAAAACAAATGAGCATGGATATGTTCTAATAAAACTTTATTTATGGACACTGCAAGTGGAATTTTGTATTAATTTCACCTGTTATAAAATATTATTATCGTTTTGATTTTTTTTCAACTATTTAAAAATATAAAAAAGTATCTCTTAGCTTAAAAGCTAGGCAACAGTTTGAACTGGCCCACATGCCACAGTTTGTGAACCTCTGCTTTAACAGCACGACTTCTACAATAAATTATTTATCTAAAGTTTACTTATATCCTATCTAATCCAACTGTTTAGAAATAAAAGATGATGTGAATTTAGATAAAGACATCAATACATCCTCCCTGGGACCTTCACACAGTTCCCCACACTGACTTTCAATGTAGAGAATTACATACTGGGGATGACTGTATGGTTTAATTTCTTTCTTCTTGGCATTGAACTTGGACATGCTGGAGAGCCACATTTCAGAATTTTTTATTTAGTTAGATGGGAGATATTAGTGATCAGGTCATCCTCTGAGAATGATATTAATAAATGAGGTGTGTATAGGGACAGCTTCCCCAGGACCAAGGCTTAACTAGATTTTCTGTGTGTACTGTGTGTACAACCCGTACCCCGCCTCCAGGCTGTGCCCAGTAGAACAAGATTATACATACTCACCAATCTCTGATTTCTCAGCATGTTTTCTCAGAAATTGACTGTTTATGACCGACTCATTAAATCCTATGATACTAATAAATATTTACTCTGCCATTTATTTTACTGGAAAAAAAGAGATGATTTTAACAAATAAATCCACTCTCTCATCAAGTGGTATTAATCAGGCTAAATTATCATTGATTCATATATACATTATTTCCAATGACACACTTGTGCTTTAAATGTATCAGTACAATCAACACTCATATCTGCGGGGGATTGGTTCCAGGATACCCTTGGACACCAAAATCCATGGATGTTCAAGTCTCTTATATAAAATGAAGTGGTATTTGCAAATAAGCTATACACATCCTCCAGTATAAAATTTAAGTCATCTCTAGATAGCTATAATAAGTAACACAATATAAGTATTATATAAATAATTGTTGTGATGCATTTTTATTTGTATTATGTTTATTTTACTGTTATTTTATAATTAAAAATACTTTTAATTCATGATTGGATCAATCCACTGAGGCTGAGCCAATGAAGATGAAGAGCTGTGTAACTCTGCCTCTATTTTAAACTGAGTAACATTATATAGAGAAAGACATAATACAGAAATGATTACCACCTTTATCTTCTAACACACACTAGACTAGATAAACTGAACCAGAACTTTAAATAACATCTATCACAGTATCATTTATATGTGTGTTTTTAAAAAGTGGAATTATATTTTCATATGTAAAATATTTAATTAAATATAAAGGTAGTTTTTATTTTTTCAAAAAAATACTAAGAAAATTCACAACATGTAAAATTAAAATAGCTATATAAAAATAATAATATTTTATTTTAATAAAATGCATTTATCTATTATCCTATATTTTGACATATAAATTATATTTCCTAATCTACATATATGAGCCAACTATGAAATATTATTTACATTTTTCTTATTTAATTATTTCACCATCTTACTGTCTCAATATACCTTCTCAGCATTTTATTGTGATAGGATATCTATGGTCTACACAGAGTATACTTTGTCCCAAATTCTCAAGGAATAAAAGAAAAAGAGAAACTAATAATTTAGAATGTGATTAGTACATGCAATGTAAATCTCTAATTCTCTCCCTTTAAGTTCTCATGTAAGAAATCATTGATGACTGGGACACTACTACCATATGGATTTCTATAAAGATTACCCAAATGGACATCCAAGAATTATAACAGAATGACGACTTCATTATGACTACCCTGTCAGAGCAAGGTGTCACTGTTGATTTTGAAATGTTATTCTTTGAACAGAATAGAATGGCATTTCTTTATTCTTCCAAACCAAGCAAATAAAAATGAGATTTGACTGCTGAATGTGTTTAGCATTCATATGTATTTCTTTAGTAGCCTGTACTCTTCCTTATTGTTAAGCTTAATCATAGTAAGAGGAAAACTATCCCACAATCCCCATCAAAACTATCCCACCTATCTCCTCCCTTCAGGGACAGTGAAGGTCGTTTATAAATGATTCTTCAAATCTACTGAGGAGCAGCAAAATTTCCTGGAGTTGGAATATTTTACACTGCTACAGTCCAATTCTGCTAAACACTATTTATTTTTGAGACCTAACCTCAAGCTGTCATCCTGGGTAGAGTGCTGTGACATCACAGCTCACAGCAACCTCCAACTCCTGGGCTTATGCGACTCTCTTGCCCTAGCCTCCCAAGTAGCTAGGACTACAAGTGCCTGCCACAACGCCCGGCTATTTTTTGGTTTTAATTGTCATTGTTTTTTGGCAGGCCCTGGGCTGGATTTGAACCTGCTAGTTCTGGTGTATATGGTTGGCTCCTTAGCTGTTTGAGCTACAGGTGCTGAGCCTCTACAAGACTTATACCAATTTATAATATACTAGTATTCTCATCAGAAGGCCAAAGATATGTCCAAAGAGCAGAATGAAATCCAATTAAGATTATGATGACATCACAAATCAGAAGGAATTTTGTAGAACACTAAAGAAGTAGTAAAGCTTCCCCGGGCATCCCAGCAGTCTTTTTTACGAGAATAAGTTTACCCAAAATTCAAAATTGAGGCACATGCTTCTATACCAGAAAGGATTGCTGAAATATTTAGGGAAAATGTTGGCACAGTTTGTTAATAACCTAATTAGACTAGAAGCATTCAGATTAGTAAGAAGAATATGAATGGAAAATATCTACATGAAAAATGTTACCAGTCTTCAGACGCTAAAAAAGGAATCTGATGAGCAAATTCTCAGATTCAACAATGCTTCATCTACAGGAATCAAATAAACCCATTTACTCTTTTTTCTAGACTATTATTACGAAGTTAATATGTATTATTCAGCACAGGCCAGCATATTTCTAACAGACACAGTGGTTTCCCTTTCTGCTTAAATTTTGTCAATTATGCCAACGTGTTCCTTAAAATATAAATAGAATACAGGCCGTGGCATCATCATTAAACCTGCGATCCTCAAAGTCTCACAAGTTTAACCGATTTTCAAGCAGATCACTGGAAGAAAAACATAGCATTATATTTTGTAACTCTGCTATAGACTAATTCATTAGGTCAAAACTGTCAAACTAAATTCTCTTGATCTGGTAGATGTCTAGAGAACCCCAAAGAACAGGTTGCATAAAACCAAATTATAGCAATCATGTATACTCCAACCTCTGTGCACCCCATGGCCTCCAAGAACCAAATATTAGATCAGTTACCTTCTACTCTGTGGAGCAAAGATTTTATTGACCTTAGCAGAATTCATGGTGCAGACTTTATGAAAATTAAAATTCTTCTATATGACCCTTTGCCTGAAATATGCTTCATTGCACTTTGAGACCTAAAGTCACCCTGGGAGGAAGGGAGACCTATTACTGAGCCATTATTGGAACAAGGAATTGCAGTGCAGTGTCTCAGCCTTGCAGTATTCCCATCTTGCCAGTTAAGCAACCTGATGTTAAAAGCTACTTATCTGTACAAGGCCTTAAGGCAATCAATAGAACTCTGATCCCTAGATTCCCAGGAGCTCCTAACTACTAAGTAAACACTCTAAGATGGCAGATTTATTTGCAATCTTCTTTAGATACTAGTAAGTAACGGTAGTCAGTATGTATTGGCTTTTTGATGGGGCCATCAGCAATATCTCCGGTTAGTTATATCTCAGGTATTTATGAACTCCCTTGTATTTCTCTCAATATCTAAATAATAATCACAGATTTAAATTTTGCTTGAGGATTCATGGAGTAGTATGTAGATGATTTAGTACTGTCCTCCCTGGAAGCAGTCTTCAGGAGAACTTCATATATCTCTCAAGAAGATTAACTGAAAATAGACATGAAGCATTTACAGTAAACACGCAAATCTGTAAAGAGTAAAAGTAATATCTGAATTGTGATCTCAGCAGATAAATGTATTCTGCCCTCTGTTGGAGGAAAGGTTATTCAATTCTACTGGACCCCAAATTAGAAACAACGAGAAGGGATTTTTGGTTGGTTGTTTTTTGGTTTATTTTTTATGATTTCCTATTTTCTGTACTCATAATGATTTTTATTTTCTAAAATAGATCATCCCTTATAGGAGCCTATTAATACTGGTATCACCCATGAGACACAACAGGAAAGAGGCCTTCTCCACATTAAAGCCTATCTTCAGTAGCCTCCAATTTTAGGTATCCTCAATTATGCTAGATCCTTCTTTTTGTTTATGATCCTGAGTCAGGGCTACTAACACAATAAGGTGGTTCATACCAGATTATTACTGTTTTAGCCTAACTCTCCCTTCGGAAGGTAAGGGGTACCCTTTCTGCTTGGGTAAAGTATTAGCAGTAGCTAACTATTTTGTCACCAACTTTACAAGGTCCACGAACCATGAACTCTACGTAATTGTTAATCAACCACAGGAAAACTCATGAAAACTTTTATTATCTACTTCGTGTGTCATCATTAAACATTATTAAAATTATTTTTTTAATTAAATCAAAAAGAGGTAGATAATCTATACATTAATGTATTTAGGGGGTACAATGTGCTGATTTCATATACAATTTGGAATGCTTACATTGCACTGGTTAATATATCACTCACCTCATTTACTTAATTATTGTATCAAGACATTTATGCTCTATGTTTAATAGATCCAACATGTGCTCTTGCAATATGCACCATAGGTGTGATCCCACCATTCACCTTCCCTCCATCTGACTTCCCCTTCCATCCTCCCTTCATCCTGAGCCATAGTTGTGATCTATTCTACATATGAAAGTGTGAGTGATTGTAAATTATTTTCATAATAGTACTGAGTACATTGGATACTTTTTCCTTCATTCTTGAGATACTTTACTATGTAGGATATGTTCCAGCTCATCCATATAAACATAAAAGAGGTAAAGTTTTCATCTTTTCTAAGGCTGCATAATATTCCATGGTATACATATACCACAATTTATTAATCCATTCATGGGTTAATGGGCACTTGGGCTTCTTCCATGACTTGGCTATTATGAATTGAGCTGCAATGAACAATCTGGTGCAAATATCTTTGTTATAAAGTGATTTTTGGTCTTTTAGAAGTAGAGGAATTACAGGATAGAATGGCAGGTCTACCTTTAGATCCCTAAGTATTCTCCC
>CAUYPK010071009.1:0-88936 GCA_963574355.1 Loris lydekkerianus | reverse complement strand
CCGGCCAAAATGAATTTTGGCTCTTTGCCTCTTATCATTATTTTGTATACTGTGGCTCTTTGCCAAGTTTGGATTTTGTTATGCTGCTTCTGAGGAGGGACCTCTGAGGAGCGATCTCCGAGCGCGTAGTCAAACTTGTTCGCCACCCCTGAGTTAGAACTACAAATCGTAACACATGCTGTGAAGGGGCAAACGGGCTCAGTGAAGATGGAAAGTAGAACTTTCGGCAGATGGCGATCATGATGGGCCCCTGTGTAGATGGTATTCACAACAGGATGAAGAGTAGGCCCTTCCAAGTTAGGTGGTGGAAAGAAAAGAGGAAAACTAAGGGAACAGCATGTGGGTAGGGCCCAGAGGCAGGCAAGAACTTGGGACAGTTGTGGAACGAAAAGCATCAGTGGGATGGAAGAAGAGCCTTGTTGAGATTTTATCAAATGCACAAATGCCAAGGGGAGTTTACCTGAGACACGCTGGGTCACACTGTTGCCCTCTCCTCATGCCCAATGTCTCGCATGCCTCACTGAGAGCACTGAGCGCAGCACATAAAATGATGTGCAACCGGGCAGTGCCTGTGGCTCAGAGGGGTAGGGTGCTGGCCCCATATGCCAGAGGTGACGGGTTCAAACCCAGCCCTGGCCAAAAACTGCAAAAAAAAAAAAAAAAAAAAAAAAAGATGTGCAACCCAGCTGTCCTCTGCTACTCATCACATAGCTAGTGTCACACTGCAAAGGGATAATGCACACCCAATGTCAATAAAAGTGAAACATGAAGGAGAAGTTCACTTTCTTCCTGCCTTCCCTTTAGATTCTGCCACCTGCTGCCACAGCCACTGTGATCTTCCCCACAGCAATGTCTGAGCCTGTCATGCCTGAGGAACTCCTTTGCCAACAGGATTATATTCATGGTCCTTAGAATAGCAAAGGAAGTCCTTCTTGTTCTGGGTCCTCTTACCTATCCAACCTCTACCCTTTCCACTCTCCCATGTACGTCCTTCTCTGTAACAGCTGAACAACTCTCCACTCCCTGAACACCTCATGCTCTTTCTTACCTCCCTGGCTTTCCTTTGCTGCTACCCTGACTGGAATGACCCTTCACTCCCTGCTCACTAATGGGAATGTTTACCTCAATCATGAAACCTCCCATGAGTCCCTAAGCAGAGATAATGACTCCATCCACCTTTTAAGATAATCCCTATTATAGAGAATTGTTTGCAGATTTTTTTCATGCTAAACTGATTTCCTCAGTATCAGGATCATTACATTCTGTACCCCTTGTATAGCAGAGCCCAATTCATAATGGACATTCAATAAACGCTTGGTGAACTGAAGTAAAGATTAATCTCTAAGGGAAAAATATCCCAGAAAACAGTTTTTTAAAAAGCCAAACAGGAATAATCTTCATCATTAACTGTTGTTTTGGATTATCTACATCTTTGCTGTCCTCCATTAATGTAGCTTACCAAGAGCTGTCATTAACCCCGAGACCATTTAGATAAAAGAATGTAGACTTTCCAAGAGGAAATATGGAAAGATCTTGGTGGGTGGTTGCAAATTACTATGAGAAATTCTAAAAGAAAAGAAAAGAATTTTCTTTTTCATATAAAAGAAAAGAAGTTTGAAGTTACCCTTTAAAGAGGATCTTACTCAAAAGTCTATTATAGCTGACATGAACTAGGTGCCAAATACTCTCCTAAGAGTTTTACTTGGATTGTCTTTTTTAATACTCCCTACAAGCATATGAGGTAAGTACTATTATGGCACCCAGAGACCCATTTTACAGAGGGGAAAACTGAAGCACAGATGCTTAATTATGTGATAAGGAAACCATCATTTGAATTCAGTTACTTTAGCTCTAGAGACTAAGTTCTTTTTCCTAGTATTATACTACTTCTCATTACTTCCCGTAATTAGTTTATGTTGCCAGGATTTCTTTCTTCCTTTTTATTTTTATGAAATTTATTAATGGATATCCATTTATTTATATAATTATCACTACTTAAGACATTAAAATATTTCCATGGGTGAAAAACAGGCACCACTCTGAGACTTTTGAGTACCATTTTATTTTTTCGGTCCTCTTGGTCCCGTCCCACCTCTGGGATGCTCCGACCCCCACATACTCTACCAAGATCCAACGACACAAAAATAAAACGAGAGTTGCATGACTCCTGCTCCAGGTCCATGACCCCAGCAGTGTCAATTGGTTAGTAGGTATCCATGCAATTCTGGTTGTTAAATATTTTGAATATCATTCCTAAACATAACCAAGACAACTTATGAACCTCAGATTATAGATAGTGGTAAAGTAGGCAGGTAAACATTTTGTGAGTTTCTTAAACAGAGTTGGGAAGAAACCACAAATCTCTGCCTGTCTTAAAAGGGGTTGCTGCCTTTGGACAGAGCATGGACTTTGAGTTAGATAGAAGTGAGTTTGCCTCTTAGCCTTACTATTAACCAACTAGATGGCTTAAAGCAAATGACTTAGCCTTGCAGAACTTCAGTTTCTTCACTTAAGGGTAGTACTAATATTTCATGAAGGCTTAAATCATGAAATGCTTAATTAGCACTTGATACCTAGCTTTCCTCAAAGGTGTGAGGTGTGCTATATACATTAATATTAATATTATTATTATTATGTGAAGTAGACACAGTAATGTTGCTTATAGAATGGTTATAAGAATTAAGTGAGTTAATAAAAACAAAGCTGTCACAACCATGGTTGATGAATAAACCCTCAATTTAGATATTGGGTATTATTATTTTGTCATAAGCCAATTTTATTTACAGTTTGTGATTGATGTGCTTCTTTTTTTGAAAATAGACCTACTTTAAACTTTTTTTCTCACAAAGAAATTCTAGGCAGAAACTCTGTGAAAAAAATACTATAGAAACTGTAGAAACAGAAGTTTTTTTTTTTTTTTTTGCCATCTTTGTATAAGGATTCAAATCCTAGTATAGCAGATAGAGTAATTTTAAGTGATATTTATGCTTTTAGTTTATAAGATCCATAAAACCATTTTCAGCTTAGGAAAAGTCAATCAAAATACCTCCCTTATAAAATCTATCACAAATATTGTTTTAGTATTTTAAGGGTGAGTAGACTCTAATTTTAAGAGAAAATTATTCAAAAAAGAAAGGATTAAACAACATTAGTTTAAATTTTGTTTTCAATTGATTTTGACAAAAAGGAAATTGTTGTTCAGATGAAAAATCAGAATGAGATCCTTGGGGATAATTTTTCTTTTCTTTTTGAACCACCTTTGAGAGTATTTTAAGGAGTAAAATGGAGAGGGGATTTGGGTGCTGGTCCTGTGGATTTCCACAAATGAAATGAAATCCCACTGTTTAGTTGCCATAGGCAGCAGATAGAGACACTAACAAGAGAAATAGTTTTCTAGTTTTAGGATGAATTATTACACATCATCTGAAAATACTACATGAAGAGTCAGAGAGTTAATTCCAGTTCTGCGTCAGCTATTGGTCAGAGCTACAAACTTAGATAATTTGTTTAACCACTCTGCCTCTCAGGACCATCATGTGCAATGTTTGTTGGTTAAATTTAGTGTTTTCAATCTCCATTTTAAGCTCCTCTAAATTTAAGTTCGAGTAAGCAAATGTAGTGGGCAAGAAGTGACTAAAATATTTTTAATACTGCATGTGCTGGGCTTTTAGTTGAGCAGGCTGTTTACTTCAACTAACTCACGTTTACTAAATGCCTGCAATGTGCTAAGCACATAAATATAAAGAGAAACTAAGTTCTCCCTGAGTTCCCACCGTAATAGACAAGGTAGTGGTGTAGATAATTTACAACATTGTGGAGTTGAACACAGCAGAAGATGTTGCTGAGGGTGTATGTGTGGTTAGCGTCAAAGTAGATTCTGGGTAGTTCCCTAAGTGAAATTTGAAGGATGGAGGTTAAACATTTAGATAATTCTACAATCAATAAAATTCAAAAAGAAATGAACTCACTCTCTCTCTCAGTTGATGATCTCTTGTAAATCTGTGTGGAGTGGCCTCTTTGATGATAAGGCAATCCTTTGGATGAATATTGGATACTTAAAGTATAGCTGCTACTCAGTAAATAGCTTAGAAGTGTCTCCAGGCAATTGGTGTAGGGCCGTATTTGATCCTTGTAAAGAGCAGGACAAACCTCCCACTGCCACTACTGGCTTGCCGGTAACAGACTCAATTCCTGTCCACGCTCACCAGGCAGGAGTAAGGCAGACACAATGCTATTTTCAGCCAGCAACATGTCTCAGATGAGTTGCTAAGCAAGGCAGCACAGATTGAAAAAGAATACAGACATCACAGCAAATATATATATTTTTTTATTAAATCATAGCTGTGTACATTAATGTGATCGTGGGACACCATACACTGGTTTTATAAACAGTTTGACACATTTTCATCACACTAGTCAACATAGCACTCCTGGCATTTTCTTAGTTATTGTGTTAAGACATTTACATTCTACATTTACTAAGCTTCACATACACCCTTGTAAGATGTTGTGGCATTCTTCAAAGACCCCAAGTTGCTTCAAGTACTACAGGAACACCATTTAACATGTACAGGGATGCTGTCTCTTATATTCCAAAAAGCTAAACCCCCTCTATAACAACCAGCCTCTTCAACCTAAATTATGGCCATTGACTTTGGCCTCAAATATTTAAAAACAATGGGTTATTTGAAAGATGATTTTTTTCTTCTCAGAAAGTTGTTCGCCCTATTGTGGAAAGAAAATCAGAACCCAGGAGAATGTGTTATAGTCTGTCTTGTCCCAAGTAGAAGACAGTCATAACTATAACTACCAATTCTGGAGTCCTATTCTGAGTCAGTCTCTTTCGAATTTTCTTGATTATCTGCAATAGCAGATGCTATTTTCCTTGAAGGCTAAGGCTCAGAGACATTAACTGACTCAATGGCAAGACTATGGAAATAAAATATTTAAAATACTTATCTAACTAAGATTTGGTGGAGTGTTTGGGCTTCTTAGAGTAATATTTCTGGGAATGTGACCTGGGAATACAAGTTCATTGGCCAAAGACCTTGTGTTTCCTCTGGAGAGGAGTCTTCTATGGTCTAGTTATCCTTGAGCTGGAGTCAAGGAGAGATACAGGCCAGGTAGGACACTTTGGCAAGGCAGGAAAATCTCTTCATACCCTTTGTTAATCTTATCTTTGTTAGCATTCATACTTACTCATGAATCACATCTTTCAACTAAGGATAGCCTCAACTAATAGCCAATATTTTGGCAAAGTTGGCTTTCATGTACATTTTCTCATTGCTTATCAATATTAAAAATGGAAATAAATTCACATAGAAGAAAAAAAGTAGATTCTGGACGTAATCAAATGATACTTAAGATACATAATACTTTTGAATACCCATCCTAAAAATAACTTCTTGTTTAAAATAAACTGCAATATTTCATATATAAAGAAGAACCCCAAGTGATATACAAAAGTAGCTACAAAATTAAAATCAATGATATTTAAATCATGAAATTTTCTTATTTTTTAGTTTTTAGTTCCTACTTCATATTGGATTTTCTGCGGTAATAGCAATGAAGGTGTAAAAAGTCTCAAAACACCTCAGTGTTTTAAACTTTTGTACATATTTGTCATTAGTTTGCTTGACTTACACTTGAAATTTCATCATTTGGGCTGGGTGCAGTGGTTCACGCCTGTAATCCTACTGCTCTGGGAGGCTCAGGCAGGTGTTTTGCTTGAGTTCACAGGTTCCAGACCAGCCTGAGCCACAGCAAGACCTTGTAACTAAAAATAGCCAGGCATTGTGGTGGGTACCTACAGTCCCAGCTACTCAGGAGGCTAAGGCAAGGGACTTGCTTGAGCCCAAGTCTTTGAGGTTGCTGTGAGCTATGATGCCATGGCACTCTACCAAGGGTGACAAAGTGAGACTCTATCTCAAAAAAAAAAAGAAAAGAAAAGAAAGAAATTGCATCACTTGATCTTGTCAGATGTCGTTTCACAAAATTACTCATAAACTCCTTTTTGTTTGTTTTTTTATAGGTATTTAATTATATTCTGCCTTTTCTCTAATGCATAACATATTTATAATGAGTGTATAAAATGTGAATAAATACCTTAAGTTAAAGATGGAATAAAGAAAGTAAAACCAGGGACAAAGAGTAGACAGAAATAGGAAAAGAAGTTCATATAATTGTTACCCACACATACATTAGGGTAGGAGATAACTTAGGAAGGCAATTTGGCTTGCCAAAAGCTAAGTGAAGAAAAAGTGGTCAGCTATATCAGCCTGAAATATATAAATTTCAGAGGCCATGAGATGAAAAAATCAACTATTCAGAATTACATCTCTCCTGGTAGTGAGATCAGGTAGGAATTTTTCCCTGGAGTCCTCATAAAGAGGATGGTGTGTGATGTGGACAGCAAACTTAGAATCAGAGTTCTTCCTTATGAAGACCCTCAATATAAACTGAAGGAATCCCACTAAAGTTCACTTTACTAAAATTACTTTGGAAACCTTTAAAGTAGATTTTCTTTTTTGAGCAGAACAAAACAAAAGCACAGAAAATTAAAAAAAAAAAATTGAAGGTTCTGATCCTTCCTTGGAAATAAAGACTTATCTCCATGCTTTTGGTCTGATTCAGGTCTAAAAGCTTCAAAGGGCCGTGTGAAGTTTTGTTTACAATTACTTATTGGTTGCTGTGGTCATTAGAAAGATGATTTCTAATATAGGTAGGATGATACACTGTTGGATGTCACGTCATAAGATTGAATGGTGTTAATTGTAGGGTATTGGAAAGGAGTGCACCCAGCTACATCATGAGAGAAGGGGTGGCTGTGGGGTTAGAATCTCTCACCCTTCATTTCTCTGTGTATAATGCTGGGAGTAGGTCTCTGCAAACCACAATTCTCCCCCAGCTCTGTCAACAGGGAGCCCAAGAGCGAGATGGAAAGGCTAAAGGAGGAAGAAGGAACTCACTCCTTCCCATATGTTTGCTGTTTCTGCCTGAAATAATTCACCATTTCTAGCAGCAGCAATTGCTTCCATAGCAACAGTTGACTCCAGCTTGAACGTTTCCCTACGTTCTTAGACCCAGCCAGTAACCCCCTGAGAGGTACCAGTGGGAGTGTTCCCTCCTCAGAGATCTGAGTCTCGGAGCTGCCAGGTTCCAGTCACACAGTACAGTCTCCTCAGAAGTTGCTCCACGCTGCTAATTTCTAATAATCCTGACCTATTCCTGTCTTCTCCCCAGCCTCAGTGGTGGCAGCTGCTTCCTGCCATTATCACCTTTGTAAAATCCCAGGGTTCCTTTTTTGCCTTTTTAGTTGTTAAAACCTGAATAATATATATTTTTTTACTTATATGATTTCTGTTTCCAGATCCCTGACTGACACAGTGGTAAATATAAGACGGCTTCAGAGGAACCCCCCAATTCTATAAATTGAAGGATTTTGTCCACTGAGAGTAAATGTATAGTTTAGTTCATTAGTTGCTTAAGTTGGTGATTTCTCACAGGTTCCAGCAAAGATACTATCAACACTAATTTATCTTTGGCCCTTTCTGATGTGGTGGCAATGGCTATGATTATATGACCAAGATGACAGTGCCCACCAGTTATGCACCAAGTTGCTCATTGCCCATTTTTTACCTATTGTTAGCTATGTTAGATGTGCTAGGTATTTCTGATTACATTTCATTTTATTTCCTGATTACAAAAGATTCCTGTGCTCCTTGTAGAAAATTGGGGAAAAAGTGAAAAACATGAAACAGAAAGTTAAAATTCTCTCTAATCCCACCATTCTTACTTATATTTTACCATTACATGTATGTGTTATATACAGTGGGTACCAGAAGATGAATACACATTTAAGAAAGGAAAAAAACTGTATTGAAGTTGTAATACTCAAGTCATGTTTGATTTCTGCAATTACAAGAGGTACTCAAGTATGAGTACCTTCTATTCATCTTTTGTTATCAGTATATATTGAGCATTACAATTTTAATAGTTTTTCCTTTCCTAAAATGTGAGTGCATTATTGTGGCACCCTCTGAGATGTATATATTTATATGTATTAAATTGCCTTCTTGTCACACCTCTTTATAAGCTGCCTTCTCACTTAATCAATACATTTTTCAGGATTTTTAAAAAGCGTCTTTATATTTTATAAGATACATAATTTATAAAATATAATTTATTATATCTCTTTAGATGAAAGATTGAAGTAAAATCACCTTGAAAAAAGACTTCAGCCTAATCTTGAGTACAAGTTCAGAGAATTAAGTTTGTGAACTCATCCTAGAAAAAGTGCCGCATACCATTTCTGAGTAACATTATGGTTACCTTCAAAGTACTCCTCGTGGTAGGCTATGCACCGATACCAGCACCTAGTCCACTTTCTGAAGCTCTTTTTCTAGGATGAGTTCATAAACTTAATCATCAGACATCATTCTAGGACAGCTTTGATGGCCATTCCAGAAAAAAGAGTTCCAAAATTGCTTTGAAAAGTGGACTAGATGCTGGCATCAGTGTGTATCTTCCCAAAGGGAGAACTTCAAAGGTGACTGCAGTGGTATCCAGCAATGAGGTATGCAGCACTTTTTCTAGGCTTAGTTCATGAACTTAATTGCCCAAACTCATATGTAGTACTATTAATTAAAAGTACTCACTTTTAATTCAGTGGCCTTTTAAAGGAAAGGAAATTGTGGGTGTTTGAGACAGCATGAAAAGTAGTCTCTATCACATGTGCCCCCAGCATCAGCAGCACAGACACCTGTTATGACTGCAAATCAAGGTTGCTCTCAGGGGGGCAGAGTGCTATGGTTCATTAGCAAACTCTTCAGTGGGAGAGCAACACATGAGCAATGCAGCTGTTGGACATTTCCAAGGCACGTCAGCAGATCTTGCAAGGTGAAGCTTTTTTTTATTTACCAGGAGTCGTCACAAGAGAACTCTGCTCAAGTAAAGACTTTATGTATTTATCTAACAATAAACACATTTAATAATGCATTTCAGTTATCTAACAAATCACCTCAAATCTTAATAGTGTAAAATGACACTGGACCTTGGTTTATGCCATCAGGGGAATTCCTCAGTTTTCCACGTGGTGTTTGCCAGGACCCAATGTACAAACTGCTTTCTTTATTTACATATCTAGCTTCTAGCTGGGATAGTGAGAACACATGCATATTGGTTAGATATCTGTCTCTTCCCATGCAGCCTGTCCACGGGGTTGGTCTGAGCTTCCTTCCAGCTGGGAAGTCCCAGAATTGTCAGACTTTTTCATGGCAGCTTGTGTTCTCTAAATAAGCATTCTGAATACACAGCAGAAACAAGGCTTCTTATGATCTAGCCTCAAAATTAACACAGCATAACTTCCATCAGTCTGTTGGTTACACAGGGCCAGTGTATACTCTATGTGGGGGACGTAACACTGGGATTGAAGTTCTTTGGGGATCCATTGTTGGATAGTAGTTGCCACACAACATTTTGCAGATCAGTTGGCTTTCTCACGCAATTATCTTCTCTGACACTTACCATACTCTGCGAGGTAGAAGTGTGAGGAAGGTCACCATTTAAAGCATAACAGATGAAGGGGGATTCCATGGGTTTTCAAACTGAGGCCATTTACTGCTGAAAACTCCATGGTTGGGGATATTTTTTCTCAGAGGATATATTTTCTTATGCTTAGAAATCCATGTCATAGGATTAAGAGGCAGAAGCAAGTAGGTGTTGAAGATGGAAGGTATGACAGAGGACAGTTCAGGAAAGGGAGAGCACACTTAATTACTAAATATTGTATACAAAATACTGATATGAGAAAGAGAAGTGGGCAGCTTTCAACTGAATCTATGAACAGTGCTCATGAACAGAACCCATTTTCATATTATACACAAGTTAAGGAGAATAGGTTTTAAAGAAAGCCTATGAGAAAGACTTTATTATCTCCATTATATAGGGAGACAACTAAAGATTGTATAACTAGCCCTAAAATACATAGGTATCATAAGATCATAGTTCGGTGGCAGAGCCAGGATGCATGGTCAGATTATGTAACTAGAAGTCAGTTACATTTTTTGCTGCATCATAAAATTTCCTAAACCAGACGTCATATTTTGTGCAAGTTTCAGTTCTGGATTATAAATACAAAAACTTGCTTCGGCTAGTGTAGAAAGAAAGGAAATTTGTTAGAGGGTTATAATGTACCTTAATAAAGGGACAAGAAATTTGGAGAACTAGTTTCAGAAAAAATTAACTGAAATAGTCATGGTCAAGCCAAAGAAAGAGGCTGGTGAGGGGACTGGCTCTGGCACTTATGGACCCCTGGAACCAGCAGCAACTGCTGTTCTATTAATGTTACTGATCACAACCTTAGTGAATATATTGAAGTATTTGAAATTCTTCAAAATCTAAAGTCCCAGATGGGAGCATATGATCAGTCAAGCCTCTGTCACTTGCCCATGTTTCCAGGTGGCTGTTTTGAGAACCTCTGAGTTTATGTATCTATCTTTCATCAAGGCACATACATGGGAAAGGAAGATGGGGGTGTGTGATTGCAGGGTAGCCAGAAATAACAGCAAATTGTCTGCTATATACATTTTTACCTGCTGTGACCTCACTTCCCACTTACTTTATTTGAGCCTCCAGATGGAAGACACCATAATCATTGAAAACATGTAATGGTTTGAGGTGAGGATGCTAAAAGATGAATGTGAGGGGTGTCCAGCTACGATAGTGTCAGTGCAGTCCATATTCTGAGGCTTATTATCTTTCCACTGCAGCTGGTGAATGATAAAAAGGAAGAAAGGAGTATAGAGAGAAGGGAAAAACTGGCCAAAGGCTGAGTTGTCCATGTGTCCATAACAGCAATGTTGGTGTTGATATTTATTCATTGTAAAACAATCAGAAAAGATGACAGGGTAAAAGTCAATATGAAATCAGCCCACTTTGAGGCCAAGATTATAGCATGATGTCTGAGTAAGAATTACATTTTTTAGAGTGACATGCTAGGAGAGCTTTCAATGAATTCCCTGTGTGACAACCTCAGTAGAGTATGAGAATTTGATATGCGCAGTCTAGCAAATGATTCTCTGCAGATTATAAGAGAAGGCTGGAAATGTGATGAGGCAGAGAGCAGGCCAATAGTTTTTGAGGCTGTGGGATTTAATAAGAGGATGAGAATAAGTATCTATTGACTTGCTTTATGAGACCCACAGGGAAATTCAAAAAGGAAGTCTATAAGAAAGAGACTTCTAGGGTCCAGATTAAATTGAGAGAATTACTCAGAGGAGATAATAAGTGAATTTTGGTTTAAACAGAGAGAAAAGTAAACTTAGACAATGAGCCAAGATTTTGTTAGCAGAAAGAAGTTAGACTTGGCATTGAACTAAAGGAATTTTATGAAATGAACAGAATGAACAACTAGATCAGCTTCTATGGGAGGAGATAGAATAGAATAAGGAGCCAGTTATAGAATAAATATGGTAGGGTTAAATAGGAAAATGAATTCTTCAACATTGTGTAAGATCACCTAGCATATCCAGTCTGGCAGAGATCAAGTCATTTAATAAGCAAAAGAGGTTGAGACTGAGCATTTTATACTTTTTGTCTCATGCTAGCCAAATGCTCATCCCCTATTACATGGATGAGCAAAGTGAGACCGAAAGATGTTGAATCATTTGCACCAAAACCACGTATTTCACAGTGTGATAGATGAGATTTAAGCCCAAATCTGTGTGATTCAAAAGCCTAGACTTTTTTCACTTTACAGTGATGACTTTTGAATATAGAAAATTTAAATTCAGAAGTTATCTATGCTTTCATTTATTTCCTAAACATTAAATAGAAGAGTGGAGCTACTCTTAGAATCTTAGTCAATTTTAAAGGAAACAAAGACTGTATCAGGACCATTTAGTGGGGAGGGACATAGAATGAGAGAGCCCAACATGTGCACCCCTTCCAGACTTAAAAAAATACTTTTCTCAACTAATGCTGATGTGGGAGAAACAGATGGCTGCCATCTAAAAATTTGTGCTCCTTTATTTGGTGCAGGGTTTTTGCTATGAAAAGGCTGCCCAGCAAGGGACTACTTGTTTCAGCCTCCTTTTAATCTAAATAAAGCCATGTTACCTGTCTCTTCCAGACCAAGGTCATTAAAAACAGGTGCACTTTCTTCATTTGTCCTCTTTTCCATTCTTCCAGCTGGATATTGGCATCTGGAATGAATTTGGAAGCCTCCTATTGAAGATATGAAAATAATTCTAAAATGAAGGATTTAGTAATCTTTTTTTTCTTTTTTATAAATCTTAATAGCATGTACAATTAAAGATGGAATGTTTGAATCCCTTGGAAAATAACTGTTAGAATCATCTCAATTAGTACTTGAACTTAATTCAGGAACCTGATTCTGAAGCCCATAGGTCACTTTTTCATGGAATTGTTTATCCATTTGTTATTTGCTGGAAAGTGTTTAATGAATATATATCTTGTGGAAAGTATTAAGTGCTATGTGGAATTACAAGTAAAAATTTTAAAATATCCTTTTAGGAGTGACTATCACAATGATATTAACTACAAAGGTATTAAGGCACCATTGCTGCTAACAGCAAAAGAAAAAAATCAAGCATAGAACAAAGAATAGTTGAGGCTATGCTACATTTATCTAACACATGAAGAATTATTCTTAAAGGGGTTGAGTTTGAACTTTATTCAGTAGACAAATGGAGATTGTTAAAACTTTTTGAGAAGATAGATGAAATGACAGAATTGCTCTTCAGTTAGAATAATCAGTCTGTAGTATGTAGGCTCAGTTAAATTAGTAAGAGAATTGTACATGAGATTACCAGTTGCCCTCAGTATTTTTTCTCTCCTTTTATTAGCAAGAGAACTCTGGAGTTTTGAGCTGAGCAAATAGCAGCCCAGCAAAAGTCAATATTCCCAATCTCCCTTGAGATAGGTGTGACTATGAAATTAAATTCTGGCCAAGGGTTGCTTTAATAGTAGATAAGACTGGGGTGTCACAGTACCTCCCATAAAGATATCTTGACCTGATGTTGGGAGCCAACACATTGGCAAAAACAAGGCCTTTGTATCGTAGGCTATTGTTCTAATGGCCATGAAATTAAATTGAGAAAGAGAGAAGAATAAGCAGAAGAGAGCAGACATTAATTACCATAGTTTTCAAGCATAACATTTGTGCTCAAGAGGCAACCGGCTTGTGTGCTTTTGACATAGCAGTGCTTCTTCTCTGTATGTGTCATCTTGATCTCCTCTTAGCCTCTTACAATACCCCAGAGGCTTTTCTCATGGGCAGAATCCCCTTTTATTTATTTATTTATTTTTTATTAAATCATAGCTGTGTACATTAATGTGATCATGGGGCACCATACACTAGTTTCATAGACCGTTTGATAGCTAGATTCCAGTAAGGTTTCTTTCTTTAGGCTTCGTGTTAGAAATTAAGAGCTCCAATGTTGAGAGGTTGAAGTCCCTACAAAAAATTCTCTCATAAATTCTCTCTTACTCGCCCCTCTTTCAGCAATTGTATAGCCTCATGTGAGTAAGGGAATTCAAAAGTTGTGTTAATAGTTTACCTATGTAACAGGTTTCTGTCTCTCAACTGCTAAAAATATATGTAATAGCATCTATAATCTTGTTTTAGCTGGAACTAAGACAGAACAGATTTCATTCTAGCACATCTCCACAAACAGCAGAAAGCCACAAGCTACAGAAAGCAAACAAACAAAAAAGAAACCAGGAGTATTGCTTGAAAGGATAAAGAATAAAAAAAAAGGTGTCCCACTATGAATAGCAAAAACAATCTTGAAAAAGAATAAAGATGTAGGATTCATTCCTGATTTTAAAACTTACTGAAAAACCAAAAGAGTATGGTACTGGCATAAATACAGACATGTGGACCAATGAAATAGAACACATACCCCAGAAATAAACACTCACGTATATGGTCAAATGATTTTTGACAAAGGTGACAAGATCATTTAACGGGGAAAGGAGAGTCTGTTCAACAAATAGTGCTGGGAAAACTGTATATCTACATGCAAAAGAATGAAGTTGAAATCTTACTTGACACCATATGCAAAAAATAACTCAGACTGGATCAAATATATACATGTAATACATAAAACTATAAAACTCTTAGAAGAAAAAAATAGGACAAAAGTCTTATGACATTGGATTTGGCCATGATTTTTTGGATTTTATGCCAAAGATGCAAGCAACAAAGGAAAGAATAAACAAATTGGACTGCATACAACTTTAAAAATGTTGTACATCAAAAGACAATATCTAGCTGGGGTGACAGAGTGAGACTCAGTCACGAGAAAAAATAGAATATCAACAGAGTAAAAAAAGCAACTCATAGAATGGGAGAAAATGCTATATCTAACAAGCAATAAGGGACTAATATCTATAAAATAGAGAGAACTCCTAAAACTGACTAATTAAAAACAAATGAATTAAAAAATGGGGAAAAGTTTGAATAAATATTTCTTCATTTAGGATATACAGGTAGACAATAAGCACATGAAAAAATAATCAATATCGCTAACCATTAGAAAGTACAAATCAGAGCTGGAAGGAGATACTACCTCATGTCCATCAGCATGGCTACTATTTAAAAAACTTAGAAAATAACAAGTGAGAATGTGGGGAAATTGACACCCTTGTGTACTGTTTGTGGGAATGTAGAAGGTACAGACACTGTGGAAAACTGTATGGAAGTTCCTCAATATGTAAAACAATACCAGAACTTCCACTTCTGGGTCAACCCAAACGAAAGGAAAACAGAATCTTGAAGAGATATTTGCACACGCAGCATTATCACAATAACTAAAATGAAGTAGTCATTGAAGTGTCGGTCAATGGATGAATGAATAAGCAAAATGTGTATGCATACAATAGAATATTATTCAACCATAAAAAAGAAAGGAATTCTAACGTCTGCTACAACATGGATGAATCTTGATGATATTATGCTAATTCAAATAAGCCAGTTACAAAAAGACAAATACTGTATGATTCCACTTATATGGATTAAATGTCTTAATCCTCTTAGTGTTGCTATGAAAGAATATCTGAGTCTGGGTAATTTATTTTAAAAGAGATTCCTTATACTTACTACAAGAAGCATGACAGCAGCGTCTGCTTCTGGTGAGGGCTCCGGGCTCATGGCAGGAGGCAAAGCTGAGCCAGCACGTGCAGCAATCACACGGTGAAAGAGAAAGCAAGGCAGGAGGGGAGTAAGGGGGGAAGTAATAGATCAAGAACTCACTCATTTCTACAAAAAGAGCACCATGTCAAGAGCACCCCCCACGATCCAAACTCCTGCCATTAGGCCCCTCCTCCAACACCGGGGGATCAAATTTCAACATAAGGCTTGAGGGGACAAACATCTGAACTACCACATTACAGTAGTCAAGTCGTAGAGACAGACAGTTGAATGGTGGTCACCAGGAGTTGAAGGGAGGGAGAAATGGGAGTTATTTAATGAGTATAAAGCTTCAGTTTTACAAGAGGAAAGAGTATAAATGTGGATGGTGGCAATGGGTGTGAATGCATTTAATACCATTGAACCATGCAGTCAAAAATGGCTATGATGGCAAATTGGATGTTATGTGTATTTTACCACACACACACAAAAATAAACACACAAGAAAAAAATGAGGAAAGAGGGGTGTCCTATGGCACCTAAGGACAGGAACACAGCCAAACATTAGGGACAGAAAGAAGCTTAGTCCTGGGAGTCAAGAACCCAGGATACTTGCTCTAGGGGGATTTTGAAGTGCTGGCTCTTGCTTTTCTCTGAAGGACTTTTTTACTCTTTTCTCTTGGAACGTGTGTTGTTTCTACTAGGCATTACACATGGTTAAAGATAAGATATCTCAGACCTCTGTGGTTTTTATGTGTTCTATATTTAAGAAATTATCAAAAGGGAATTATATAGAATTTTATAGTGTCCTAATTCCAAATTTCTAAAAGACAGGATATGATTGGCCCAGCTTAGATCAGTTGTCCAATCAACTAGAACATAGGGACAGAAGACAAACATGGATTCCTGAAAGGCATCCTGTGAGTGAGGACCGAAGCAGTGGGTCATTTTGATACCACCTAAGTACCTTCTTTATATACAACAATAGACTGTGAAAAATCAAGAGATACTGCGCAGATGGAATCAGGGGGCATTGAAAGCTGATTAAATGTAAAGGGCCTTGAGGGGAGAAGGAGTCAAAATGCTGATGTTAGAATTGGAATGACCCAATTCCAGGGGCCACTGAAGTAAAGGGGGCAAAAAGTGAAGGGTAATGTTTTTAGTTTGCCCATATTGAGTTTAAGATTCTCATATGACATTGCAAGGCAGTTGGTAAAATGGCTAGAAATGAGGACAGTACTGAGAGTTGGAGATCCTGTTTTATTTATTTAGCTGAAGAATTGATTCTGAGCACCTTTATTGGCAGGTCCTCTCTTAGGCTCTGGGAATAGAGCAATGAACAATACCAGCAAATGGTCTTAACCCAGGCAGTTGTATCTTACATGGTTTCTTTAATAGGCTTAAGAAATTCCATGAACCTCTTCAAATAATGAAAAACTTCATCTGTATATGCTGGAGTGCCTGTTTTCAGGGGAAGTAGGATGTCCCTGGTTTTCTACAGACTCTCAGAAGTTCTACAGTTCTACAGACTCTCAGAAGTTTCTACAGTTCTCAGAAGAACTATAAATATTAATACCAAACTGTATTTAGACATTAAAAAACATAGAGAAGAATAGAAGCTGTTCACTGACCGTGTCTCTATTAACTCCATTACTAACAGTGTGGAAGAGTGAAAAAACTAGAAAGCAAGCAGTCAAGTCCAAAACAATCTGGGAGAAAAATATTTGAAACATTATTCAATGTATTATATTTCTTTTTCTTGCCAATTCTCTTTTATGTGTATTAGTTGACTATAAACCCTTGACACAAGGGCTTAATGAATTAAGGAAACAAAGAATAAATGGGGGAAAACTCAGCATGAAAGAGAGTCATATTCTTCTTTTTGAGTTTCAAAAAAGTCTCTTAAATTCTGTGATATGGACAACTTTGAAAGAGAAAGCTTTTTCTCAAGCTCCCTCCACTCCCTATGAGTGGAGACTGGTAAACTCATAATATTTTCTTCTTTAACTATAGCAGCTGTGAGAATTCATGATCATTCAAGAGCAGATTTTGCACCATGGAGAGAAGAATAATTCTTTTTGGACCCAAGGAAAATCCTAGAGAGGAATAGGAAGAAAGAGCAAGGAGATTGGACGCTGATGTGAGTTCTTGTCTTGGGGTCTAAATCTGGGTGGGAGATGAGATGCCCAGATGGGTTTGGGGATTAAAAACCAATGGGCCCTGTACTCCTTTTTCAAACTCTGGAAGGCTCCCAAGGGTCTCTTGCCAACAAATCCAAGGAAAGAAAAAATGTTTTCAGGGCAGGTCTAGGCAGAGAGTGGATTGAGATAGCTTCTCCCACTTTCTCCACCTACTTCCCAGCCCTCCTAGATTTCCTTGAGATATATGAGGTCCAAAAATATTTTGTGTGTGTAGTGAAACATTAGAAATAGCTGAGAGTCAAAAGTCTTCCTGAAAAAGATTACCACAAAAGATGACTGTTCAAAATGACCACTTATGAAAGAACAAATGAGGCCAGGAAAGCCTTTTGCTAAAGCTTCAAGGTGGCCACCAAATGTCGTGAATGGAAGGAGGATGTGACTAAGACTGAAGGGTTTATAGTGCCAGTCACCCTGAGGTAGGAGTGAGTCAGCAGAGGCAGACCACTGAGTTTCCAGCGGCAAATCATCATATACTTGCAGAACAGGGAAGCAGGAGTGTCATCAGAAATAAATTCCAGCAGAGACAGCAAAGGTAAGTCCCTCTGAGTTTTGATCAGGCTGGGAAGAAAGAACTGAGAATGTAGAAGGCAAGAATCAAAGAGATTTGTGTTTCAGCCCAGAAAGGCCTCAGTGATACTCACTTAATAAAGTTAAGTTTTTACTATTAACAGTCATGGGAGTCACTGAGTCATTTGGCATGAAATACAACTTTTTTGTATTTGTCTTCGTCTAATTTTGTTTTTGTCTAAGCTACACAGTGTATAAAAATTATTCCTGCTACAATAAAAGTTAAATCAGGAAAGTGTCAGGTGTCAGAAGTAGAAGAGGGTTTCAAGAAAGAGCACATGCTCATTCCCTAACAAATCCTGAGAAAATTGAACAAGAAATTTTGCACCTTGGTGAGAGGAGAAGTCAGGTAGCAAGTAAGGATGGAGTGATGATCAGAGAAAGTGCATGTAGGCTACCTTTCCAAAAAGATTAGCAATTAAAGAAATAAATAATAGCCACGTTCTCTTTGCTTCAATTATCTTATCTTTGAAGTACAGAAAAATAATACTTGCTAATGTAGAGCTGGTATTAGAATTAATGTATATAATATGCTTATCAGAGTGCCTGACACATGCCAACTGTTTTATAAATATTTTGTTTTCTGCCCTGTAATCCAACCTCTTTTCTTTTTCTTCTTCTGGGAGTGGGAGAAGTCAGCAACCTTCTTATAGTATTTCCAGATATGTTTGAGCATTATTACTGTCACTGCTCATCCTTATTTATTTGAGTACATAATATGTACGAGTAGGACTAAAAGAGGTCTTCAGTTATATAGTTTTACTTGAGTAAAATTGAGTAGAGCTTCTGGAGAGTGAACTGGGGTCTCTACAATGATGTGAATAAGTAGCAGAGCCAGGATCAGAGCAGTGATCATCGTTTTCTATTTCGATTTTCTTCCATTTAGTGTCTGATCATCTTATGAATGGTCATGATTACTTTCTTAGTAATCTTCAGCTTGTACTAACACTAGTATTTTCTGGATCTCATGTATCACACACATTGTTTAACGTTTTGGATTTCATCAAAACTCAAAGATACCAAGTGGCAGTACATCCCTTTCTTAAGTCACCTTTACTGCATGCCTTAAACATTAACTACCTTGTGATCAGTCTGACATCAGTGAGCTCCCTCAGCTGTGAAACAAAAAACATCAAATGTCAGTTTTAGTTTGCACGTGGTATTTGGCACCACTAAAACCAAGGCAAAGTGGGAAATAAGAAAAACACTTCTTTGCCATATAGCCACCCTATAGGCCTCCCATACCTTTTTCAAAACAAGATACTGTGTTTGTAAATAGAACAGCAGAATCTAGAAGTGATCAGTCTCCAGTTTCCACTGGGTTGTCAAATAACCACATTTAGTCCTTGGCTCAAACTCAATACCAATCAATCATCATAATTTCTGAACACTAGGCTACTGAGATCAAATACCCCATCTCTCACAGGGAGAGGGAAATAGAGAGATTAGGCATAAACATCTCTAAAAATAAGTTAAGATAAGGAGCCTATGAAAAATCGTACTCCACTTCTTCTTAATTCTAATCAACAATCATGATGTTTATGACTTGAGATTACTATGTCTTCTTAGAACTTTGGAGTTTCCCCCCTCCATTAACTGTGCTGACTTATTGTGTTGATAAGGAGGTTAGTAACAACACAGACCGTAGAAAGCATAAGACTTTTCTCTTATCAGTTCTGGTTATTCTCCTTTTGCTTCTCCTCCCACCTCTTCTATTCCCTTCTCTGCTCTGTTGTTTGTCTCTGAAGGATGACTCTCACAAACTACACCACCAGCCTGCCTTCTAGGCAGGTTTACAGCTGCATTTAGTCAATAGGAGGTACTGGTGCTGAAGGGAGGAGAGAGATCAGTGTATTTTTTCCCTCACCCTCTCTCTGCTTTGGTGCTGCAGTTTCTACTCCTGCTACATATGCTGTGCTGGATATTCTTCACTTGACATCCTTTCATCAGAACTTTCCCACTCTTCTCAGCCCTGTTATGGGGCCTGGAAAACTGAGCTTCTTGGATTGTCTCACTTGACTGTCCTTGCCCTTGGGCTTCCAGTTGGGTACCACTAATGAGAGATAACAGGAGGCCAAGGAAAGGTTGTTTATTTCTTTTGCTTCACTTTAGTGCTGTTGTTCCAACCACCTTTCCTCCTTTGAGTACAGACCCAGTCAGAGAGCCCCTCCTCCACGGCTCTAGTTAATACTATAGCTCATTAAGCTCCAGTAATACTGTAGCTCCAATAATGCTATGGGCCTCGGCATGTGCTGTCTTCTCAGTGTTGCTTGTTAGATTCCTTAACTAGGTTCTTTTCTCTGTAAATAATCCTTTCAAAATCACTTCAATTAAAACATATGAGAGGCACCCTGTTTCCTACTGGGATCCTAAATAACACATCTGAAAAAAAATATGAACAAAGTCAAAATACTACCCCCTATTCCAGGGGAGATTTGAGAGAAAAAACAGACAGACAAATGACTAGAAGTATCTGAAAAAAAAATGGGATAGTTAATTCCTGAGACAGGGAGATGAGTTTGAAAGAAGAAAGTGGTAAACTTGAGCTAATAAATCAACCCAGACCAATAAATGTCCCTCAGGACACTACTCTGGCAGTTCTGGTCTTACTGGTCAACTTCTTTGGTTACTGGGATCAAAACTCTTATTGAATTTTTCATTCTGATGAGCATTCATGCCTTGGGACATGACATTCTGTGCCCTACAACAAAGCTCACTCTCTTTCAACATACCACTTCCTCAGTGAGGCTCTTCTGAACATGCCATCCCAAGTAAGTAACCCCTGATCATTGTTCTATATATTAGCACACTATTTGTGTCATTTATAAGTTTTTTAACAATCTGTAGTTATTTTTAAGTGTTCATTTACTCTTTTCTGTCTATGGTCTTCATTAGAATGTAAGTTCTATGAGAATATGAACTACATCTCACTTGTTTAACATTATATCCCCAGAGCCCAGAACATAGCATAGAATATAATAGAAAATCAATAAATAGTCATTAAATAAGTAAGTTAATGAATAAATTGAAGAGGGAAAAGTGGCATGCTTATTACATTTTTACTTTAAACTCAACTAATTGTAGTTGGCTACTAGATAGTTCTCTGGAACTATCACCATGCTCCAAAAATCTCTTTCTGTAAATAAAAAAGTGATTGATGGCACTACTTAAGCTATGGACTTGGGGGCTTAGAAGAATGTTTGGGATGTAGTGAAAAAAAAAAGTATGCTTTGGAACCAATAACTGTGGATTAACCTCTAGATCTCCGAGTCAGTAGCTCCTTAGCATTGGCCAAGTCATTTATTAATTCTGAGCCTTAGTTTCTTCATCTATAAATGGAGAAAATATCTTTTACTCTTGTGATTGACAGGCAAGCACTTGGCAGCAATGTGCACTCAGTATGTGCTACTATGGCAATACAATCACTCTTTAATACATTTTTGTGGCTGTTTATAATTTCATTGACTAGGAATTTTATCTGTCTTCTTCATAGTTATGGTGCCTGACACTTTCAAATATTCAATAGCTATTTTCTGAATGAATGTTGAATGAATATTTGTCCTTTAAGAATAATAATTAAAATAGATCATACATATTGAGACACTCTGGTAGAACTTTATATACATCATATTATTTTACATCTCCATACATAAAAGGATGCTATTTTTTCTCCATTTTATAACTAAAAGAATCAAATGTTAAAAATTTTAAGTTATTAGAGGAGGCTGTGGGGAGGGAAGGGGGGAAGAAGGGTGGAGGGAGGGTAATTGGTGGGACTACACCTATGGTGCATCTTACAAGGGTACATGTTAAATCTACTAAGTGTAGAATATAAATGTCTTAACACAATAACTATGAAAATGCACTGAAGGCTATGTTAACCAGTGTGATGAAAGCATTTCAAATTGTATATAAAACCAACACATTGTACCCTATAATTGTACGTACATAGCTATGATTTAATTAAAAAAAAAAAAAAAAGAAAAGAAAAATTTAAGTTACTAAGTACAGCATCTAAATGCTCTCTCCTCCCATCCCATTAATTCCAACCCCTTATGAGGAAGACAGGTATCAGTAGCTTGGCACACTTCTTCCAGAAGGCTGCCAAACCATAACTTTAGTGTTTTTCAATGGGATGATGATAGCTTATTTTGAGGATTTTCCCAAGTTCTAAATCTAGTCTCTTATATTGCAGTTCCAAAGCCATTTAGTGCAATTATGTACCTACATTCCAAACCTGCACATTATAATGCATAAAAGCTTTGAACAATAATGAGCCACTAAAAGACTATATCTGCAGAGTGAATAAATTATTAATTTTACTTATAATATATTTCAAATGTATTAAAATGAGATATCTAGTTTTGGTGACTCAGCTATGTCTCTGATACATAGCTAATATAATTAAAGAGGATGATTCTTAGAGTTCAATGGAACTAGATTTGTAGCCTGGCTTCACCAAATATTAAACAGGTAATCTTGTCCAAGTTATTTAGACTCTCTGAACTCCAGTTTCTAATCTATAAAATAGAGTTAATAGTGTCAGTCAGTGACTATCAGCATTAAATAAATAATCTACATGGAAGAAATTTGCGCAGAGTCTAGCACATAGTAAAAGGTTTTATGTAAATGTTCTATTTTCTTCCCTTCATTATTTTATAATTATTAAGAATTATTGCCTTAGCAATTAATCAAATATTCTACATCTAGTATTTTTCACTTTGTCTTTAAGATCAAGGATAAAAATTATTATTTTCATTTTTTCTATCTCCCAAGTCATCAAGTAAAGCATTGTAATTCAGCAGTTTTAAAGGTAGTACTACTGCCACTGTTCTTATTGTGTCTTTTTTTTCTAAATAAACTGAAAAACTTAGCCTTTATAATTACACATTAGATTTTCATAAACAGTGCATTTACTAAAATATGAACATTGAATAGAGTTTGTGATATTTGTGGTTTAACAGATTGTGTGTAGATAAAAGATCCTTTGACCTACTAAAATCTTCCCAGAATTTAAAGTTGTTTTTTATCTTTTCCCATGACCAGAGATAGAAGATTGAAACTAAAATCAGCAGTTTATGATTTAGATCAGGACAATCTCTGATACCTCAAGTTCAGAACCTTTTGTCAGAGGTCCTTCCTTTGTTGAGTCCTTTGTTTTAAGTATATTTTAAGCATCATTTATGCATAGTGCTCTGTGCAAAACACTGTTGTGAGCAGAGACCATGCCATCTTGGAATTTCTGATCTGGAGGGAGTGGAAAGTGTGTATTTAAGTAGCCATAATGCAAGGTAAACTTGAGTAAGTACCACAAGGATGTTGAGGTAGAGTATCATAGAATTTCAAAGGAAGGAGAAATTGTTTTCCATTTATGGGAGATGGATGCCTTTAAAGGACTTTTTTCTATTTAGTGAATGGTAAAGAAGGGCCTCAAAAGATGTCATCTTTCAGTCAGATGATCTATAACCTCAATTATAAGGAAAGAGCTTAGATGACCATGGTAATTTCATCCTGGGTGTCTAAAGGCTCCAAGAATGCTGTTAATTACAGGTCAACAGAGGAGTGCCCTTCTGTTCACTTGATCTATCCACACTTATGGTGCAAGTCACATTGCATTATAGCCATTAATTTTTCTGGGTGTCAGGAGAGCTGATGAATTTCTGGAGTACAACCACCATGTTTTCCCTTTGCTAGCACGTAGCTAGGCTCTAGCAAATTATAGACATCCAATACATGGCTGTGTTATGGAATGGAAGACCTACCAAACCAGAGAAACCAAGCAGGAATAATGGTTTCAGTGTTGCTAGTGTAACTTAAATACCTCACAGACGGAAGTTTTGGGGTCTGGCAAGGATAGTGCATTCAGGTTATGCAGGCAGGAGGCCGGGGCTAAACTGCTTCCAGAGTAGGCCAGTGTTGGCTGGATTACAGGGGCACAGTGAGCCCAGGGAAGATGGAATTATAGCATTACTCAGACTTGCTCAGCAAAGAAATCTCCATTATTCTCTCCTAGCCTCTGGCGTGAAGTTAGTGGTGGTGACAAGAGGGTGAATGCAGGCTTGCGGGGGTGAAGATGCCTAAATGAGGAAACAAACCCACTGGAGTGAAAAACTGACTCAATGGTTAAAGCTTAGATAAAAGTCTCATTTTTTCTCCCAAATCTTCTGACGTATTTTCTAAAAGTATAAATTAAAGATAATTCTTTAAAAAATAATTTAGAGTGTTATTTTGAGAAAGTCTTGGCTTTTTCCTATCTTCCAAGATGTAAGATAATAGACAAAAACAAATCACTAGCCACCTAACTTGTTGCTGTAAGAAACCAGAATCATGAAAAATTTCTAACCCTGGGGAAAATGTCATCTCTCCACAACTCTTCCTTTTGACTCTAAATTAATTTTTAGGTAAAATTGTTTGACCCAATGCACATTGCTTTCCAAAATACAGGAAAGGTGTTCATACATGTTCAAGGGCAAAAAATTAGTCAAGTCTTTCTCAAATTTAGGTTCTTTGCCTAGGTCAGAACTACCTAGAAAATAGGTTAAAATTTGGATTCATCCCCCATCCAAGATTTAATTAATCAGAATTTCTAGGAAAAGAATTCCTGAAATCTGTATTTTAAACACACAAGGCCCCCTCCAAGCAATTTTGATACATTGAAATGTGTGGATTGCTGCAACATTCTATAGTCTTTATGAACCAAGAAGTGTCTCTCATTGTGTTTGAAGACGAATCTTCTAAGTCAATGTGTTCTAAGACCTCTTTCCTCTATCAGGGTAGAGCAAGAGCTGGAAGAAGTAGAAGCAAAGCTGAAAGAGGCAAAGTACATACCAAGATCTATACACACAGAGGGGCTCAAGTCATCTTAGGAAGCTGAATACAAGGGTCAGGGCAAACAAGAAATCATAATGTTGGCAGACAGACAAAGCAGAGAAAAAGAGGAGGATGCAGCTGCCAAATGGCTTATCAATGTGTGGTTTAAATAATACAGAATGTGAGCCAGGGATGTGGGAGACAGTATCTTGAACAGCTATAACATGTGGACCTCAACTGTACAAAGAAAACTTTATCCTCAGTCAGCAGCCTTTAATTTTTTCTTCTTTTTTTCTTTTTTTTTTTTTCTTTTACAAAGATTTTCAGACAATTAAGGTATGGGTGAAGTAAAAAATTAAATATACAGTAGTATCCAGCCATTATTTCTCTCCCAAGAAACAACTTTCAGTTTGAGTTCCTAAGCATTGCAGAAATTGCTTGAATAATAACAGTTAATATTCATTGAATCCAAGTGCCAGGAACAGTTTTAATCATCTTCTCAACAACCCTGTGAAATAGGTACTACTGGGATGGCTATCTATAGATGAGAAAACTGAAGTAAAGAGAGGTTAAGCAGTTTGCTCAAGGCCACATGACTCCCACGTGCAGAGTCACGATTAGAACGTGGGCAGTCTGAATCCAGAGTCTGAATTCTTCACCACCAGTTTACACTGTTGGCTGCAGAATAGGTATGTCTATGCATTTCATACAGAAATCAACTCTCAGTTGCAATGAGTTATTAAGGCTAAACCATTATAGCTGCTGGCACAATGTCTATAAAATTAGGAAATGAATTTAGAAGTTCTCTGCATGGTGTTACATACTGTTTATGTTTAAAATGTACATCTTATGCATTCATGCTAACATTTGCCATCACAAATCTCTGATCTGTTGTACACATATAATGTGGTTTTGCAACACAGTGCTAACGTAATTTTCATGGTAGGAAGGCAACCAAAGAACCCAACTCTGTGTTTGTGTGTGTGTGTGTGTGTGTGTGTGTGTATCTGTGTGGAATTGGCTGTTTTGTTCCTCATGTATTCTTTTTCAATTTGGCTCCGATTTTGTGGACTTGTTGAAACATTTATTTTGAAATGAATTTGTGCACATACACAGAAGAAGCTATTCCTTTTATCTCACATCTCCAGAGTTGTCTTCTTGTTTGAGGCTCCAAGGCTCCATGGCCATACAGAAAGCAGAAACTTAAAGAAAGAAAATCCAAGTTGAATAAGAAAGCCTTATGATTATAAAACAAAATGGAGCTACTTTCAAATTGAGTGTAAAATAAATTCAGAACATCTCCTAATTTTATTGCTATGCTTTTATGATACCAGTAATTTTACTTTCACTTATCGATGCCTTTTCCTTTCTTTTTCTTTCCAGCACTCACGGATGTCCTTGGAAAAGTCTTACCTTTCAAAATGCACTGACAATTTTTGGTGACTGGTCTATAGTTACCACTTATTAAAGCTATTCTCTCAACCATCATGCACAGTTGAAATCCCTTTTAAAATAGCAGTAGCTAATTCTACTCCCACATCCACCCATAACTATCCCACATCGAAAGAATGAGCAACAGAAAGAGAGAGAATGAGTTGCAGAGAATGAGTGTGAACTTTTCCACCAGAATCTGGACAATAGAGGCCAAGTCAGTAGGTTTTCAAATTTAAAAGAACACATTTAACTTTACACTTTCTTCTGAGAAGTTGCAGATTATTGGTTTGGAAAGTCTTATTAATGTCCAGTTGGAAATATAGTCCAATGTATGGCAAATATAATAGAAATTAATGGATGTAAACATCTAGTATAAACTGAAATAACAACAGAAAAATAATGTACAAAATACATGTGTTCTATTTTAATTCTAGCACAAGAAGACTCTTTAGTTTCACTTTCTGTTTTTGTACTTTCTAATAAGTTGTTATGAATCCTATTCCAAAAACCTATTTTAGCAGATTAATAGCAAAATTGTATTTAAGTGCAGTTTTTACTCTGCTTATTATAGCACTAGAAATCCAGCATTTTCCAATGATCCGCTCTCTCTGTCTCTCACACACACATGCAAACACTCCAAATAAATTCATAAAATATATTCCTGGTTTATTTGGTGAACTATAGGAAATATAATAACATGGTAAGCAAGAATCAAAATTTAATTCATTGGTTCAAAGATTAGCTTACTTATCATTTTTAATAATCTGGAAAATAAAGCAAAGCAAAGCAAAACCAGAAAAGCAATCCTCTGAACACTAGGAGAAGTAAGTATTCTCATAAATATCAGGTAACTATCAGGTAAATAAAGTGGGAGGTTTAATTTTTTTTAATTTAGTTTGTCCAACATCTTTCAGCTTTTCCTATTCTTCACTTTATTTTTAGTCTTTGCTCTTAAAAACATATGTCGATGTCATAAATTCCAAATCGTCAGGGAGAGAGATGTAAATTAAAGAGAGGAAGAGTTGGTATACCTTTTTATTTATTTATTTATTTTCAGAATAAGCTGAAAACTAAGGGAACAAAGGGAGAAAAGGTCAAAATAAAAAGAAAATAAAAAGACATTTAATAAACTATAGCCAGCAAAATATATATCAATCAAATTGAAGTTATACTTCAGAACACGTTAGAAATCAGTTTCACATTGATTCTCTCTAGGCCATTTGGAGAGCTTTTCTCCCACACAGAGCAACTCAGCTAAATTCTGATTGTATCAAGCAGTTCTATTTACACATGATGAGGTCGTATATTCATGTACCTCTGAATATACATGTGGGTTGGGAGGCACGGGAGAGGGCAGGAAATGATTCCTGTCTCAATACACACCTGGAGAGCGCTTATTGCCTTAAAAATGTAATCTTTATCAAACATCATTGTTGGCCATATTCTTTGTGCAAGTGTTTACTTTGGCTTTTACTTGCAAAACAACAATGAGCCAGCAATAAAATGCCTCAAGTTGCCTCTGCTCAGAAGATGCCAGACAGACAATTTTTTTTTTCATTTTGCAGTTTTTGGCCAGGGTTTGAACCCACCACCACCAGGGGCTGGTGCCCTACTCCTTTGAGCCACAGGCGCTGCCCCAGACAGATAATTTTTGTCAAAATGACAAAATTTTTGTTAAGACTCAAAAAATTCCAAATGAATTAAAACACATGTATATTACCCTAAATTTTTTTCTTTTCTTTTTATCTCTTCCTTTCTGTTTTTCCTTTCCCTTTACTTTCTTTTCTGTCCTTTACTTTTCTTTTTAATTTTCCTATTCTACTTAATCTCCTAAATATCCAAGATTTGTAAACCAGAAAGAAGACTTTTACCAATATGGTCTACCCATCAGACTTCACAAACAGGTCCCAGAAAGTCATGTACCCAACTGTTTGAGAAGAGCAGAGAACCTGAGAGTGTCAACCACACTGGAAATATTCACTTAAGACATACTTTTTAATTGAACAACAATAGTATCTTTTGAAAACTACAAATACTCACCTGATGTTTAAGTGGTTCATTTCTTTAGGAATAAAGAGCCACCAATGGGATTTATTCAATGTGCCTGAGTTAAATCTGCTTTTGGAAATAATGAACAAAAATAATCTTTTTCCTCTTAGAGTACTAGAGAATAATAATGTACAAATTGAGATAAATGAAAACAGCCCTCTGTTTCTCTTACCCTTCAAATTAGGACTTTGACTAGTTTGAGGAAATAATTACCTTTTTTTAAAAAAAGATATTGTGACTTTCATTGTTGACAACTGACATTTTGTAGATCATAAAACATAAATTCCTATTCTACTAAGTAAAACAAATGAAGTTGGTGAGGGAGAATCTCTAGTGCCATTCTTCTCTAAAATCTTATTTCTGATTTCTGCAGAGCTTTAAGAATACACACCTTGAAAATAAAAAAAAAAGTACAAGAAAAATGTGAATCAAAAGACCTTTAAAGCAAATTCATAAACGTTCATTTTACTTATAATTAAAAACAGTCTTATTTCAAAAACTTGAATCTTGCATAGAGAGTTAAATGGTCAGTAGACTGCCTTGTTTGAGAAAGATGAATTAGCCATCTCTCTAGAAGAAAATGATTTGCTTTTGTTATTTGAATTTTCTTTTTTGGAATATTCTGTCAGCATTACACCTATGTAATTTCTATCATTAGATGGTGCATGCTGTGTTGTAAGAATCCTATCTACATACCTACCTGGCTCAGTAAAAACATTATTTTCTCTGATTCTTCTCTATTTTCACATATCACATTTGTAGAGTTGATCTCACCTACATGTCAGTGCTAAGTGGTCAACTGCGATTATTTTTTGTTTCCAGGGAAATTTAGAATAGGAGCAGCACAGCAGGGCATGCTCTACCCAGTGGTAAAATTAAATTGATTAATATTTCTGAATGTTTACTCAAAAGGTTTCCTACCACTTTATTGATGTGGGAAGAGTTTTGTTCTTCTCTGCATGACCAGTGCCTCTCACAATATCCATTGCACATTCAATTCTGCAAGAATGTTTGTTGAATGCATGAATAATATGCAAAATTCTGTTATGTATTTTCCATTAAGATCAAGCTATTAAGGTTAACACCAACGTAGGATGCCTGCATTAAGATGTACACATGTTCATTTTCGGGAGACACAGAGTCTGTCCTGGCCTGAGACAGGAAGGTGAGCTGGAGAGTCTGACATTACCACGCGTCTCCTGTGCGCTATCTCTGGCTCAGTACCCCACCTTAGCTGTTATAATTAGCCCAATTGAAGAGCAGCAAGGCGAGCATTATTATTCCCATTTTACAGATGAGAAAATAGTTTCAGAACTGCTTGATCCCGAAGTCCTCACGAAGGATAATTGCTTTAAGATTATAATTTAAACAAAATTTATAACAAATAGCAATTCAACATTATTTGACTGTGGCTGAGAAGTTACCTTGCACCAAAGAAGAAATAATTAGGTGAATCTTACTAATTTCCACCCCAGAGCTCCATTTAATAAAACACAAACACATAAAATATTATGGCAAGTCTTGGAATTCAATCTTTGCAAGCCTCAACTCATATCCTAATTTCATTTTGAAGTCCTTAGTTTTATTACAGAAACTACTTTTAAAAGGATTTATATAAGATTTATTTAAGGCGAAACTCAAGAAAGCTTCCTTTTTTTTTCTGCTCTATTTTTATTTTTACGCTCATGTAAGGAAAAATGCAGAGTTTTCCTTACTTGACTTCCTTGCTCTTTTAGCAAGGAAGCATCACACACAAGGAAAGGAAATGTGACACGGTCTCAAAATTTTTGATCTCATCATTTCTACCTTCTCTGAGGCTGAGGTTGGCAGGCCTCCCAGAGAAACCAAAACAAAGCAACCTAACAGGGCATCACAGAACAAAAGGGGAACTAAGCTGGGAGATGAGACGATGAAAACCCTGCTTCAGATTCACTGAGAAGAGAGGAGACATGAAAGGCAGGCTTTCTCTTTAGTGTCCTTTTCAATCCACTTAAAAGCACACCTTTGAAGCCAACGTCCTCAGGAGAAAGAGGGCAGTTAGTTTCCTGCATCCAGAAGGCTGGGTGTTAATGACCATGGTTAAAGGAATGTGTTGAAATGTCAGTGCAACTGCTTTCTCTGTCTTCACCATCCTTAACCCAAAGTTGTGTCATCACTCTGGAATGAGCGATGCCTGCTCAACAAACCCAGCTTTTTCCAGGCCCCTTTGTGTTTGCTTATTCACAGTTCAGAAATTGTCCAATGGCCATCTTACTCTCTAATCAAGGGAATTCATATTGTTGCCGAAAGAAAAACAACTTTTCTTTGGCTTTGAGAGAAAGACCCACATGATGTTTCTGCTGGAGATGTGGCCTATGAAAACTGAGCTATGTTGTGTAGCGTTGTCTTGTTAAATGGTGATTTTTTCCCCCCCCAACCACAGTGTGAGGACTCTTTTTGAGGTAGAACATAAATTTTTATTTTGACTGTAGCTAAAAGCACTTAATGTTTATAGGGTGCTCACTGGGTTGCAGGTGGAGATAGGTAATCTGTATGCATTATTTCCCGAATCCTAACTTTGTTCTGGACATAGATATATTTATATTTATAGCCCGTTTTCTAGAAACAAACAAAAAATAACCCTAGAAAAGGTAGGTTGCTCTGCTTTCAGTCTGCAAACTTTCAGTCTGCCAGACATATGTGTGAGAGTTGTAAATTTGCATATTACCAGTCAGATGTAGTACAGCATAAGAAAGTTTGTGATCTGTTGTGCCTTGTTTATTGGCAGAAATGGGTCCAATAAAATGAAGACTATTCAGAGATAATTCATATCAGGAAATTGTACTCTCTACCACTATAAGAACTAGGAAAATGTGATCGTATCAGAATTAGGAAACATTCATTTTAATGTTATTAATAAAATGTTCAAATATACTTAAAAGTAGAGAGAATATTACAATAAAGTCCTATACCTTGATCACCTACCCTTAATAATTGTTATCATTTTACTATATTTCCTTCAGCTATTTTATCTTTGCTCATTTATTTCAAAGTAAGCTTCAGATATCATGAACTCTTAAATTCTTTAATATGCATCTCTAAAAATTAAAGACATTTTCTTACATTCTATTCACTCCTAAGAAAATGAACACATTTATAATCATCTCATACCCATTACATATTCATATTTTTCATATGTCTCCAATGTTACCATTTCTCTCTCCTTTTTTTTGAGATAGTCTTACTCTGTTGCCCTACTCCAGAGTATTCTGGTATCAGCCTACTTCACAGCAACCTTAAACTCCTGGGTTCAGGCAATCCTCCTGCCTCAGTTTTCTCAGTAGCTGGGACTACAGGCACCTGCCACAACACCCAGCTAATTTTCCTATTTATAGCAGAGACAGGGTCTCCTTGCCCAGGCTAGCCTCCTGAGCTCAAGGAATCCTCCCACCTTGGCCTCCCAGAGTGCTAGATTTACAGGCATGAGCCATGGCACCCAACCTTATTTACAATTGCTGAAATAAATTCATCATGATGATGAGAGATATTTGAGAAAACATAGTTCTACAGACAAAGCCAGTGTGGAAGGGATTTGGAAGCAGAGAGAAATGGGATAGGTACCTGGTTTCCCAGGGTTTACCCTGTAGGCAATCTTGGAACTCAACCTATGTTACCAACACTACTGTCAAACTCCACCTGGATCTGAGCTAAAATAAAAAGCCATAGCATGAGTGTTAAGCAGGGGTCCTCAAACTTTTTAAACAGGGGGCCAGTTCACTGTCCCTCAGACTATTGGAGAGCCGGGCTATAGTTTTTTTTGTTTTTTTTTGGCCCGGGCTGGGTTTGAACCCACCACCTCTGACATATGGGACCAGCGCCTTACTCCTTGAGCCACAGGAGCTGCCCTATAGTTTAAAAAAAACAACAAAAAACTATAAACAAATTCCTATGCACACTGCACATATCTTATTTTGAAGTAAAAAAACAAAACAGGAACAAATATAATCACACTGCCTCATGTGGCCCACGGGCTGTAGTTTGAGGACCCCTGGTTAAGAGCATGAACTCTATAATCAGACTGCTAAAATTCTTCACACATTAGCTGTGCAACTTTGGGCAAATTAATCTCTTTGTGCCTTAGAGTCTATGTAGGTAAAAAATAAAAATATTAATTAACATTTTTCTCACAGAAGTATTGAAAAAATTAAATGAAATAATATAAAAATTAAATAACACCTAACAGTGCTAGCAACTGCTAATTGTTGTCATCATCATCGTTATTATAGTCACTGTCGTGAACATGGCCATGATAGTTATCCTTATGTGAGCTGGCTATAGGTTAAAGAGTGATTCTGTGGCTGATTTGGATAAAGGAGTAATGAGAAGTGAGAATTAGGAGAATAGGATATCAATGATTTTATTCAATTCTTTTTCAAATTCTTTATGTTGTGGTACGATCCTTTGATGAAAGTTATTTTAAATCTACCTGCTTAGAGCTAGTATAGACAAATACCTAAATGAACAACCTACTGTCTTGAGCTAGAGGTAGTGTCCAGCCCTTTGTCATGGACTTCATCCAACCCAGAAGCCACCACCCGGCTCTTCAGAGGAGGAATCTTTTGGCTGTATGTAAGCCAAGGTTTTCATGCACTCTGTGACTGCCACCTTGCTCACTCAGCTCTCTTAACTTCTCTACCCCACAAACCTTAAGTCTCTTTATCAGTTTTCAGCCTTGCCTTTTCACCCATCCATCAGTTCACGTTCTCTTACTTTGAACTTGGACCATACTTCTGTTATTATCTTATTTCCTTACTGTGCCTCAACAGAGGAAAAGTCATTTAACAGCTATATGGAACAATATGTGATAGGCACTGCGATCAACAATGAGAATACAGAAATGTACATACAACACTTATACTCCAAGGTGCTCAGACTCTAAAGAATCCTAGAGAAGCTCTTCATGATATGCCAATAACACGCTGCCTATGCCCTAACCTGGGGATGACCACTTGGTCTGTTTTTGCTTTATAGGTATGCTACAGAAAGATGTGAGAGTCTGTATTATTGATCATTAGAAGAGTTACAGCATACTGAACTATATGTTTGGTCAATTTTAAGCAATTTCCACTTAGTGTATTCATATTTATGACTCTCATAAAAATAATTTTGACAGTTTATTTTATGAGGAAACCAAACTCAGTGTTATAAACTATCAGACTGAACTGGAAGAATAATAAGAATTCTAAATTAGAATTGCCTAGCAGTCATAAAGTAAGGGGTGCTTTCCTATAAGAATCAATTATTTCTCTCTCTTTCCAACACATTTCTGAATCTCTTTTTTTTTTTTTTTTTTTGTCATGCTGTTGCAAAAGTACTTTGCCAAAATAGACTACTGTCCACATTTCCAGCACATGCAAAATTAAAGGCAATTCGAGATGAAGCTTCATAACGAGGGGAACAGAGAGACTAAACCTGTTGTGAAACTCTCAAATACATTCTGGAAATAAATGACACATCTCTTTGGATGTAAAACTGGTCCTTTCCATCCTAGATGCCTCCACCAGAGGTTTAGAACTGTCATATCTCAGCTTCTCTTCTTTCCATTTATCTCCACTAGGTACTCCTCTTTTATAATAAGAAATGAAATATCAAACACATTGGCTGGTATTGTATATAAGAAGCTTCATCCAGTTCCTGATTGAGGCACTAACCTCAAATGTAGAAAGGATGATTCAGATGGTGCATCTATCAGAGGCACCAAAAATGAACCGAGAAAACAAGTGCAGAGACTAAAGAGTCCTGGAGAGGGAACAGGGGACAGGCCAAGTATAGCCCATGTGGTGTCAATGAAAAATTTTAGATCCCAGAGAATGGTGTGCTTGGGAATTGGTGGTGCAAACTCTGTTCCAAATACACACATAATGCCTTTTTTTTTTTTCTCCCTTAATTTAATTTAACTAATTTAATTTTAAAACTCAGCCCAAGAAGAATATGTTGACTTACAGACTGAGCCCTGGAACAGACAACCTAACTATGTGTCCCTTTCTAGCCAGTGGCTTTGGAAAAGCTACTTAAATATCTGTACTTAGATTCTCTAACCTGAAATGGATATATCACTCGTACTGACTGCACACAGTTGTCGTGTTGAGCACAGGCAGCTAAGGTAAATCACAGCAAGCGTTCATTAAGCTGTTAAAATCTGATAGAATATGAGCCTGAAGTCTGCAGTCCTACTTGCCATCACAAGGAGAAAGTCATTCTACTGTAGGAAAGAATAAAGTCGACACACAGAGATGGAGAGGAAAATAAAAAGTCTCCATTTGTGCATTCGAGCCCTTAACTTTCGTTATTCCCGAGCCTTTCGCTACCTCTGCCCCTGTAATTGGCTTACATGAAACAATACATTCTTCATTTCTATTAAGATATCTTCAGTTGGATTGCTGTACATTGTAGCCAAAGAATTCTGACTTATAAACCTTACCTTTTGACAGAAAGCTAAGTTTCGAGTATACACTAAATCTTATGGTTCTCAAATGAGTCTGTTATAGGCTGGAAAATGCAACTCTGAGAGCTCTCTGTTCCCATTACCATATTAGAAAGGCCGCCTCCTATAGTGACTAGAGGATGCTCTGGAGACGCACCTGCTGGCTCTACTGCTATTCTAGTTGGCTAACCTTGGGATATTAACCTCTAAGGGCTTTCATCTCCTCATCTGTAAAGGGGAGATATTAATAGGACTTACTTCATAGCACAATGTGAAGATTTAAAGGTTATTATATGTAAAGCACATAGCATATCCTAGAACTCTGTAAACATTAGTCATTATTATCACAGAGGCTTTTCCTAATACCGTTTATAAAACTTTGCCATACTCTGACCCCTCATCCAGCTTTAATTTTCTTCTTAGATGTATTAGACTTGACATAACAAATATTTATTAACCACATAATTTCCCTTAACAAGAAAGGAAGCTTTTATTTGCTCCTTTCCTCAGCACCTACAAAAGTAACTGAAATATTTTCAGTGCCCAATAACCGCTTGATGAATGAACTTATCAATATTCTACAGCTAGTGAACAGCCGAGCTGAACAGGATTCCAGTTCTGGGTTGTTTGACTCCAAGTCAAACATTTTTCTACTATAACGCATGAAATTTCCAAATCTGCAAGCTGTTAATATGCAAAGTGTCATTTTGAGTAGGAAAACACTGCAAATAAAAATAGGGTGGTGTAAAGGTAAGAACATGGGTCTTATTGGTTGTTATTTATGTCATTATGGGGTGAGTCATTGCATCTCATTAGGCTTAATTTTTTTCATCTGTAAAATGAGAAGATTAGATCAAATTATTTCTGTGATTTCTCTCAGTTCAATTCTTGTGATTGTATTCCATAGAATTAAATGAACCAAATTCACTAGCAAATAGTTCTATATCATGTTATATTCAAAGCATTTCTCTCCACATTTTCTCCTTCTAGCTTGAATAGACATTAAAGCTAAAAATGAAATTACTAAAAGAATTTTGTGACAGCTGGTAATCTCATTGTTCGGTAAACTACATTGATTTCTCTTTTTGAAATTACCCTCTAAAACTGAGTTATTTCAGGGAAATCACTTTTTACATATTTGGCTATGATGATAAGAACCCAAATAGCAAATTAGTATTATCACCAGCGACAGAGAAAGTGTCCCAGGGCAAGGCCAAGTAAAAACTTAACCTAAGGCCACCTAGGCCAAACAAAAACTTTACCTAAGGCCACCTGTCTTCCCTGATTGGCTGGTACACTAAACTTCTCTAATTCTTGAGAGCTTTAACACAAAAGTGAACACCGTTAACCATAGTTTATCTAGTTAAGTACGTCTACCACCTAGAAGTAAAGTTAGTAAGGGGTCCTAGCTTACATTTCTGTTTTCTTCATCTATGTCTAGTGCAACACAGGATGCATATTAGATGCCTACAGAGTAGTTTATTACTAATGAATTATTCTCATCTCTGGGGATTTCCTCTGGTCTATCAACTGAGCACTGTTTTCCTTTCTCCTCCATTTCACTTTTCTTCTCCTTTGCCTTTTATTTTATGTATGGCTCTAAGCAAAGCCCTCTGGTCCTGACCACCTCATCTCTATCCCTTTTACGTCCTAGGGAATAATCTCATCCCTTGTTGATGGCAGCACTATGCTTGCTTCTGCCTTTTAAATTCTGGTTTTCTAAAGCCATTTTATGTCCTTGAGATTTTGGCAAGGATGACCATGAGGACTGAGTGTTTTAGGTGGTAAAGAGAGATAAATACTGAACAAGGAATAGGAGTACAACATTAATATGAAACTCAGTGGTATTTAAATAGATTTGCTTTTCTATTTTCCAATACACTCATTAGGTTTCCTTCCAATCTCTTACTTTGTTGTTGAAAAGCTAAACCATTCTCTAATTCTCTCATTTATATCAGGAAAAGGTTTATTTCTCCAAAAATACAGCAAGAACAATGTACGTGGTATGCCTGCAATACAAATATGAAGTGATATTTTGATTATACTTGACAAAAGTTATACCTGAACAATAGAGTAGAAAATTAAAAAACCCTAATTATGGATCTATTAGAACCCAGGATAATTTCTAAAATATATTTAAATATTCAAGGCAATGGAATTAAATAATACTGCTCTAAATAAAGGAAATTTTACTTTGGCAAGGCTTCTGCCTTTAGATAGCCTACTTGGTCCCATTCCATTTCCAATTTTCTGTGATTCTTATTAGAACTCTTTAACATTGAATTTTTTTTTTTTTTTGATAGAGACAGAGTCTCACTTATTGCCCTCAGTAGAGTGCCGTGGCATCACACTGCTCACAGCAACCTCTAACTCCTGGGTTTAGGCAATTCTCTTGCCTCAGCCTCCGGAGTAGCTGGGACTACAGGCCCCCGGTACAGCGCCGGGCTATTTTTTTATTGCAGTTTGGCTGGGTCCGGGTTTGAACCCGCCACCCTTGGTATATAGGGCTGGCACCTCACCCACTGAGCCACAGCTGCTGCCCTTTAACATTGAACTTATACTACAAATGTGTCTTAAAATATTTTGTTTAAAATAAGCTGACAAGAAAAAATGTGAGAAGAACCTATTTCTGGGAAGGTACTTAGAAAACCAGAAGTTGTGCACTAGCGAAGAAAAAGAATGACATCATATTAATTTAACAAGTCCATGCTTCTCTTAAATACCAGAGAGAGCAGAAACTTAACAAGTAAAGAACATGTTACAAGTTGGTTGACTAATATAAAATTAGTGACTTAATCTAGTTTGAGCAAAGCTTTAACATATTAATTTCAGGTACTAAAAAAATTTTTTTTGAAGTCATCAATGTTCATTATGTTTCAGTAATCACTTCTCATGTTTTTATTGCTCAAATGTATTTAAATAAAGTGAGAAAATTAAGACTAATTTGGTTAGGAGATTTCAGTTCGAAAACTTCCTTTCTCTTCGCAAATTTTACAGAAGCTAAGACAGAAAATTATTCCTTTAGAAAATGCATATAATTTAATAAATATATATCCAGTTTTCTCTTGAAATTGTTTTGGAAGAATGAGGTGTACTATACACATCAGATTAGTATGTATCAATCTTGGAGCTTAATTACAAGAACGTAAGACATGTTAGAAGCTAGTGGATAGTATCAGCCCAGTGCTTTGTCTCTCTTGGTTGCTTTCCTATTGTTATTCTTTGAATGAGGTATCGCCTCCAAATATCTCTAAATTTCATTATAGCCCACTTAATATTTATGAATCCAGCTAAATTACTATTGAATCTATCTCTTTTTTCAGGGTGCCACTGCTATATTTTCTAAGCTTTCAAAAGTTTACAACCTCATGTATACAAGAAAATCTTTCCATGTATCTTAAAAAACCACTATAAAAGATAGTTTTTAGAATTCAGTAAAAGTGCATTTTATGGTATTCTGTTAACTAGAACTCATTCATAAGCACTTATACCCAGACATTTTACCAAAATATTTAATTGTCAAAATGACACCTCTATGGCTTTTAACATTTGAGAAAAGATAGTTATTGTCAATATAAACAAATCATTCTTTAAAAATTGACAAGTTTTATATGTTATAATTATCCCACTCACATGTTCTTTTCTGACTTTATTCACAAATAGACTTTTTATTGTTCCTTATCAAGTTTCGTGGATTCTGAGATCCAGAGAACAAGCCCATACTCTTTGTTATTTTGTAATATCTACTACCTTGGGCACCTACAACTTGCTCTCTTTGGCTCTCAGATATTTTTATACTAGAATGCAAACTGTATGTCTGCTGTACAAACTGTGTGTCAAAACACACATTTTTATCTTTATCTTTGTTCATTTTCATGAAAGTTCTCACTTTCTATTATTCTTTTATATCCTGCTTTTATTTTCACATGTCAGATTCCCACTGTGTTTAAGGAAGTCATCCAGCATGATCTAAGGTGGAGAAAAGGTGAAGAAACAGTATTGGAGAGATTGAAAATAAGTCTGCTTTGCAAAGAGTCTGGTTTTTAACCTGTCAGTAACCAAATGTATGTGAACCTATAGAACTAATACTAATTCTTAAGAGACGGTCAGAGCAGTCAAACAAGGTGGAGTCTTGTGTTGAGGCTGTACATACATATTTTTGTGGATTGTATCATTTTGGGTGAAAAGGCCTCCATTGCTTTGAACTCACATTAGACAATAAAAGGGTATTCTGATCTTAGATATACAACATATAAATGATTATATTGGCCTTTAAAAGAAGATTTGACATTTGTTTTACATCTATTTGGTCCCATTTCAACTTTAAAACGTACTCAAGTAAATGGTGGCTCGCACCATAACAGATATAAAGAAAATCGTATGTGTATTGTGTTCTAATTTTTTTCTAGCTATTTGTTCCATTAATAGTGATATAAGGTAGTACGAGGTATTTATTCAAAAGACTTTAAGGAAATGCTATTAATTTGCTAGCACAGATTGACTTATGTGTATCTGTAGGAGCTGGTTTCAAAATGCTGATGTTGTCACTTGCTCTGTTTCACCTTTGTCAGCCACCTAGCCTAGTTTAAACTCAATTTACTCACTAAAATGGAGATTATGATTCCACCTTGTAGCATTTTTTTTATGAAGGTTAATGTGATTGGAGCTTGATCCCTGTTTGGAAGAACTAATCACTACTAGTGATCAGTATTTTCTCTTCAAAACTGCCAGAGAGATAGTGACTTAAGGTTTCAAAGTACATTTCAAATGATGAAACAGATTATCAAATGTTTATGTATGCAATAACCATATTTTCATTACTTTGGAGCAGATAAGATGCAAACAAATTCATTATTTTTTTTTTACCCTGCATAGGAAAGAGTCTCCCCTATATTATTATTTTACTTTTGAGATTAAAGACTTGTTCAAGAAATATTTTCCCCATAATTTCTGCGGTCATGTATATTAAATATTCAATAAAAAATTCTAAGAAAAAGTTTTTAGCAAAAATGTTTCCAAGAATGAGAAAGTTCCTTCAAAAAACAAGAGGACAAAAAAAAAAAAAGACAAGAGGCCAGTGTAGTGACTCATGCCAGTAATCCCAGCACTTTGAGAGGCCAAGGTGGAACAATCATTTTAGTTTAGGAGTTTGACAACAGCATGGGCAATATACCAAAATCTTCATCTCTACAAAAAATAAGAAAAACCAGCTGGGAGTGGTGGCACTTGCTTGTAGTCCCAACTACTCAGGAGTTTGAAACAGGAGAACGAATTGAGCCCAGGAATTTGAGGTTTCAGTGAGCTATTGTCAGCCACTGGAATATAGCTTGAGTGACAGAGTGAAACCTTGCCTCTAAAAAAATTAAATTAAGTAAGTTTCTCCTGTACCCATTCTAGGTGTGGCCCCGCCCATTACCCTCCCTGTACCAAAACCTCCCCGCTCCCTTCCCCTTCCTTGACCCTTTGCCTACATACAGTAACTAAGAAAATGTCATGAAGGCTACGTTGAACAGTTTGATGAGAATATTTCAGATTGTATATGAATCCTGCACATTGTACCCCTTGATTGTACTAATGTACACAGCTATGATTTAATAATAAAAATAAATAAATTAAAAAAAAATTAAATTAAAACAAACAAAAAAACTACAAGTAGGAATCAAAACATTGCATAATGTCATAGCATTTCTGCTTTTCCTAACATTTTATTTTACTTCCACTCTCAAGTTTAACCTTCTTTCCCCTTATTTTTCCTTTCTATCCATTACCTAAAACCTTATTATAGATTGGGGTTGAGATTTATGTTAGAATGGAGAAAAATCATGACTTCATCATGAATTACCTCTTGATCACTTAGTGTTCAGTAAGTTAGAAAATTTATTTAATAGTAGAATAAAATCTTGCTCTTAGACCTAGTTTTAGGGCTTGGAACAAGTAGGCACTTAGCAAAAAGTATAACTGACATACATCTGGCATGTACTGGTATGATCAGGTTTGTAAAATATTATCATACTTCTGTATATATTGATAGACATATAATATATGTCAGTTTTGGATGAACAGCTATTAACCCATGGTCCCTCCTGTGTCCATTCTACCTCCCTGGCCCATTACCTGTCCCTTGATTCAGGATATTATTGTGTTAACTCCTTACAGATCAGGGAGTTTTCCAGACCTCATTCCAGAGCTCTGGCAACTCTCAGCTCTGCATGTCCATATGGTACTATTGATATATTTTCAATTATCTTTGACATATTCTGAGTGTCAATTTAGCATTATCTACAAACCTTGATGCAACCAAAGAGGTAAAATTGTGGAGTGTTCTGAGGAGCATAAGAGGAGAAGAGCTGAAAACATAGGGAAGGTGGAAAGGAAACAGGAGAAAGATCTGCTTCTGTTAAAAAGATCATCATCTGCAGCGATTTGTTTCATACAATCACCTTTCTCATTTGCTGTTCATCAAAACTATCTTCCCAAGATGGCTAGAGAAAGCTGGTTGAAAAGTATATGGTACGTGTCTAGAACCAGAGCTATAATTACTGACCCCATTGTCTGACAAAATATTGTGCCAAATCTTTTTCCTCTTTTGCTCTTTGTGCTGGCTTACTCTGGGTAAAATAACATTTGTTAGATTCATATCTGACCCAGGTGAAATCTTCTTACGATGCACTCCAAGGGGTTGTCTATATGATTTCATTCTGGGACTCCATTAATTAAATATTGTTGAAAATCTGGTACACGTGAACTTTTTGGCTACATGGAGATCTCTGTTTTGTTGAAAGGGAATTACACTCTGTAATTTAGAAAGCACTAAAGAACCATTGCTTTTGTTTGCACTAGGGCTGAGTTTTACAAACTGTGTTTTGCTAAACACCAAAAAAGTGAAAGTGGCTTCCATGTTCAAAAGTATTTGGGGAATAGAACACATGTTAGACTATTAAAGGCTTCAGGAGTCTTAAAATCTTGTTTAACTTTTTAAAACCCCAAATTTCTTGAATCTCAATCCCCGTTCCCTCTTCCTTTCCCTCTTCTTCTCCCTTTCCCTCCACACCCCACTAAGAATTCTTTCCTGGAACATCCAGTGTAGGCTGAATCAGGGTATTCATTTCTGCATCTATTGAGGACCTGTGTTTAGAAATGGGCCAGGTTGGCTTTGGCACGCCCCATGGCTCACGCCTGTAATCCTAGCACTCTGGGAGGCTGAGGCGGGTGGATTGCTTGTGCTCACGAGTTCAAGACCAGTCTGAGCAAGGGCAAGACTCCCTAGCCTAGCCTGAGCAAGAATGAGACCCCTGTCCCTTAAAAAAAATAAATAAATAAAAAGTCAGGTTTTGTGGTGGGTGCCTGTAGTTCTAGCTACTCTTGAGGCTGAGGCCAGAGGATTGCTTGAGCCCAAGAGTTTGAGATTGCTGTGAGCTATGACACCACAGCACTCTACCCAGGGCAACAGAGTGAGACCATGTGAAAGAAAGAAAAGAAAAGAAAAGAAAAGAACAGAAAAGAAAAGAAAAGGAAGGGAAGGGAAGGGAAGGGAAGGGAAGGGAAGGGAAGGGAAGGGAAGGGCAGGGCAGGGCAGGGCAGGGCAGGGCAGGGCAGGGAAAAGAAAAGAAAAGAAAAGAAAAGAAAAGAAAAGAAAAGAAAAGAGAAGAGCCAGACTGACAATGAAAAATAAAGCACAGTGTTTGTCGCTAAAAGCTTAGTAGATGAGACATAATGCAAACGATATTACAGAGTTGTGTTGTTTTGTTTTGCTTTTAAATTGTGAGAAAATACAAGAAACAGTAACTAGGCAGGGGAGAAGAGGGTTGAGAACCTTGTCTGGGCAGCTTCCTTGGTGATAGTAGTCTAACTGTAAGAATGTATTCCTGCAAGTGTCAAGTATGAGGTAATTACAATACAGCCTGCAGAAAGCAAAAGACCCTCTCACACATCCTAGCAACCAAACGCCTCCCATCTCAGGAAGTTGCATATACCGATATGCCTCCCTTACTTTCATTTCAGGTAGTTTCATGGAGAATGAGTAGTGGCCGTGAAGACATTCTGCATTTTTTTCTTTAGCACACAAACATACATTCACAATTTAGATCTCAATTGGACATCGGCTTAGATCCTAACTCTCTTCTCATAGCTGGACGGGAATTTAAGTAAAGTGCCAGGTTCCCTTGGCTATGAACTTGTTTTTTCTTGTATCCAACATGCATACTGGCATGGCCTTTAACTAGTCATTCATTGGATGGGGAGTGGGAATGGGTTGGAATCCTTGATGTGGTTCCAAAATTGCCGGCTTTTTCAGCCTTAAAACCAATAGCCCAAAGACATCTGAAGGTCTTTGATGTGTTCTGTACAGAACTGCACTAGGTGTGCGGCAGTCCCATTACAGAGGAAAGAAAATAGAACTGGGGTCTCTCTTTCCTCCCACCCCGCTTTTAACATAAATGCTGTGTCCTCCACTCTGTTAACCAATTTATATACATTATTTTGTATATACAAATAAATATTTTTGTACATACAAATTTTGTAAACATTAAAACATTAATTTTTATGCCATACGAGGTATTACAATATTTTCACCACTTTAACAGTATGCAAACTGAGAGACAAAGCTGTTGAATATTCATCAACGTAAGTGGCAGTGAGAGGAGTAAAAAGGAGATCCCTTTCATTCCAAAGCCCAAATACATTTTTCACTCACTACAATGCTAGAATAAGAGGACAACTGAGACGTATTTGTACCACTCTAAAATGCCACGATTGTATTCTAATTTAGTGTGCCAGCCTGATGACCCCCATGACGAGAGTCCTTTATTTTAGACAGGTTGTCCTAGTACTTTCTTCTTCTGATGGAAGAAGATTGTTCAGAATAACTCAAAATAGTCCATCATTTCCTTACTTTGCTGCCTTTCCCTAAAAAAAAAAAAAAAAAAATTCCTTGAAAGAATCTAATTCAATCTAATTTCTTTTTAGTAAAGAACAAGAGGCTAGAATTTAGGATGGTGCTCAGAACTCTTCAGAAGTTGCCCTCTTGCCCTTGGGAAAGACCAGGGGTCTCTCTCTCTCATATGTGCGTGCATGTGTGCCCCTGTGCTTGCACTCATACATGGGTGCACACACACACACACAAACACACACAAAAGGGCAGGCTTTTCAGAAACTTTAGCTAAACTGAACTTTTAAATAATTCTAGTTGTTGAGAAATAGTTTCGTTAACTGAAAATATTTTGTCCAAAGTAATGCTGACTGATAGGCAAGAGCTGTCTTTGATTTTTAAGGTTTTTTAAAGGTACTAACAACATGATGCAGGTAATTCAACTAACAGCAATTGGGATTTGGTATTAAGTAGTTTTCTATCTACTTTTGTGGTACTTAGCATTTGTTGTGTCTGTACATTGCAAAGTCAGTTACAAGTAATGTGTATGAATAGTTTATCTCTTTAAATTAGAGATTTTAGGTCATCAAAAACACTGCTTTCATTTGCTTTCAAGAGAGGAGCAAGCAATAGAATCAAAGTTAGCAGGTACTGAAAATTACACTATTATCCTAATGATGGATGCAAAGCCCATACCACTGTCATCCCAACGGGTGTTGGAGGTGAAAACTACCATTCTCCCTTATAGTTACCGACATCCTTTGATTCTTCAAAATATGAATGATTCAAAGATGAGCGAGACGACTGATCAGGAAGAGACAGATTTATTTCTTAGCCATATATGAACTTTATGTATGTTAGTAACTCATCAGTTTCTCTCAGCAGCTGTTGTTGTTAATTACATTTTCACTAAGAAAAGTTTCATGACATTTCCTAAAATCAAGGCTGAATGGGCAACATTGAAAAATTCTGGAAGATGATTTAGCATTTAATAAATTTATGTGTACCTAAAGCAATTGTACCACCTAAGAATATGTCATTTCATTTTTAAGGACATGAAAACCATAGATTTCTATAAATGGTTTTGTAAAGAAGTCATAAAAGGAACAAAATGGAATATAGTCTATTTATTCATATTCAATTATTTCAATGACCCAAATGTTTCTTTTACCATTTCTACTTTATGGAAGTTGGGTGAAATAAAATGTGTGTTTTCATTTTCAACTTATTCATTTTTTACCTGCAACATTTGTTTTGAAAAGCATGGCATCATCTCTGACAGAAATATTCAATTTCTCCTTTCTAGCTGCGCCTCGTCACTTCTCTCTTCACAGTGAGAACTCCATTATTTGAAAGTAATAGGCATGAAGTTTCATCTACAAAAAATATGTTGACAAATGAAAGACAATACATTTAAATTCTTTAAAGCATTGAAGGTTGTATAAGGAATGATAAAAGAAGAATCACAAATAATTTTTAAATTATTTCAATGTTTTATTTACCATTGTTGTATTTTCTTATTTATAATATTTATTCTTAATTATGAAATATTTAAAATTAATTTCAGATATTCATACACCTACCATCTAGTTTTAATAGATACTAATATCTTACTTAAGTATCTCCTGTCTTTTTTTGCTAGATTGTTATTAAAAATAAAATATTAAAATTCATAAAAAGTAAATCACTTAAACTGAAGTTATATGCTAAGTTCCATATAAAAGCTTATCAGAACTTATCAGACAGAAGGCCTCCAAAAAATTCTTTCCTACAACACTTTAATGTTCAAAAATAATACTAATAACAATGATCAGGATTTGAATTTGCTTATATGATAAAAAGTTTCTAAATAAATAAGTTAAATATGAAATAGAAAGCATATTTTATGTACTTTTTGTTAATGATTCATTTTATAATTATTGTATTCACTTTTGGAAAAAAACAAGTTATTTTGGCTTTCCCATTCCTATTTGTCCTGTGCTTCATTCGTGTTTGTGTGTGTGTGTGAGATAGACACACACATCTATATCTCAAATATAAATATTTAAATTTTAAATGAAACAAAGATTCTATTCCACTCTTTTCTAAAAGTCCTTGAGTGCCAATGGGTATACAAAGACGTAATAAGTAACAAGGAACAAGTTCCAAAGTGCAGAAATTATGAACCATTAAAAGAATAAATTAACTTTTGTAAGTAATATGTTTGGAAGAAATTTAGATACTGGGAGAAATTTTGGCATATTTGTTCATTTTTAGGTACAATCAGAAAGTGAGTAATGGTTCACCTTTCCCTTGCATGTAAAGATTGAGGAGGAGATTCTCAAATTTCACACAATGCTGTCATTATGGTGAAGTAAATCAGAACAGAAAATTGTATGTACGCTTGTGCAGTGTACTTGCACAAGCCCCTTTACAGTTGAAGCTCCAGATGTCTGTGTAGTTTGCAACATGGGCTATTTGTGGCTGTATTATGTGCTTTTGTCTGGGGGCAAACAGCTGGTGGCATCAGGTGAAGTCTAAAGGATAATTCTCTTTCTGTGGCCTTTACATAGTTCATGTTTGGGGTTGATATTTAGTATTGACTTTTTAAATTTGACATATTATGATATATAATTTTGATTAAGCAGTTATATAATCTTTTCTATTATTTTTTTCAGTTTCTGTATGAACGCTTAAAAATATGTCCCACAATTGAAACATTTATACTTGTTTATTCAAGTATTTTTTCCTATTGGACTTCTGACAAAGTCTTGCCTAGTGGAACTCACATTTTTTTACCCACAAAATAATGATGTTTAAAACTGCTGTTAGAGTTTGATGGTGTTATGCTTTCCACAATAGAGTAATTTTTCTTTGCTTCAAAGGATACTTTAAATTTTTGAGTTTTCTATGCATAGTGTCATTAACTGCATTAAAAACAAGAACTTACCCCTTTGTAAGGCTCAGTTTTTCACATCTTAGGGCAAAATATTTATTTATCTCAATTTGAAAAATATTTTTTATTTATACTGTTAATGTAAATTTTAAAAATTCATTCTTCAAACTCTTCAAGAATATTTTAATAGCAAGAACCTGTTGATTTTTGTTGTTTATTTCTTGGTCCAGGTCTGGTTTCTCAGTTCTTTAAAATGAAGTTCATGAAGAGGGAAGGGGGTGAGAGGTCACAGTGTGTGACCACACTTCTTTGGGGCAGGACACAATTATAAGAGGGACTTTACCTAACAAATGCAAGCAGTGTAACCTGCTTCTTTGTACCCTCACTAAATCCCCAACAATAAAAAAAAAAATGGAGTTCATGAATTCAACCTGTTCTAAGCTGAGGTGTAATGATTCCTAGCTATTGTTTACTTAATACTATTAACAATCAAATTCTACTGACTTCTCAATTCAAAACATTTAAGTGTAGGAAATAGTATACAACCACTTTATTCAACCATATTTTATACAGAAAAATTGAAGCTTGTATCTTTCTTAGAGTCCTTGAACTCAAGTCCTCATGCAAATGCATTTGCATGTTGTAATAAACCAACTGCATTTGACTTATTTTTTTTATAGTTAGCTAAGGAAATGAGTACCAGTTCATTAGGGAACATGTGATGTATATTTTTCAATTGGTTGAATAAATCATTTTTTACATGGAGATATATTCCACCATCAATAAGATGCTACAATGAACTTTGCTTCACTCCTTCCCCTACCTCTCATAGAATTTTTCTTGGTGGTAATTAGACTGGTTTTTGCCCAAAATTAATAAAATCCACACAGATAAATACAATTCCCCCATCCTACATCCAGGAGACTGAAAGGCGACATGCTGGGCTTGCGGAGGACAGAAGTGAGTAGGACACCTAAAATTTCTGCGTAGGTCATCTGGTCAGATCACCCTTCTAGGTAGCGCTCAGTGTTTACCTGCAAACTTCCGGAGATTGGCAACTTACAGCCTGTCTTCAAGGAATTTAAACCCAAGTGGAAAGCATGAGGAAAGCATAAATCTCTCTGCTCGTTTATTGTGATACTGCACACGAATCCACACAGTACAATCAAAATAACTGATGTGTTTAGAGAAGGACCACTGCATTTCACAAAGCGCTCTCAACCAAAGAAAGGATTAGAAGAAAGGTTCAGAGCGCCCACGCTGTCCAAAAGAGGACGAAATCAAATCTGGCCGCGGGTGGGCACCTGGAAAAATTTCGAGGTGGAGATGGCATCTGAGACAGGCCCCAACGCACAGACACGATTGCTGATACAAGGGGATCACTTCAGATGGAGTGACAACCGCCCTTGCCCAAATGCCAGTTACACCCCCTCGGCCGTTCTACCCGACAGGTTTTTAGAAGACCCCTACGAATGCAGGGGCCCGGCTTAGGAGGCATTTCCGCTGTTTAGTTTTCTAAGTTTGGATTCGGAGAGTGCCCTGCGAGCTCTAGCTCACGCAGGTGGGCATCTTCTCGCGTAGCTCTACTCTGCAAGATGCTCCCTCCCGCAAAAGGCTGCAGCGACTAAAGCCAGGCTAGTGCGGCTTCCCCCGCCAAATTCCGGCACTTGGGAGCTGCGAGGCTGTGGAGAGACCTGGGTCCCGCCCCGGCCCCAGGGAGGAGGCGCAGCTCGGCCGCTCCAGCTCCCGGGTCCGGGCGCTTCTTTTCTCCCCCCGCCTTTCCGCCGCGGCGTAGGGAGCGGGGCGCGGGGGGCGGAGCCGGGGAGGAGCCGCCGCGCCGGCCGCCCCGGCGGCGGCAGGTGTGGTGCCGGACCGTCCGCTCCCGTCCGCCCTGGCCAGGAACCGGGGCTGGGAGCTCGGGGCTCCGGTCGGGAGCGGCCTCCCTGGAGGAGCTTAGTGAGCGGGTTCGACTGGCGCACAACTTGAGGCGCGGACAGGGGCGCGCAGGTTCCACGTCCGCCGCCCGGAGGAGAAAGACGCTCGTCCTCCGTCGCAGCGCCCGCGCTGGCTTGGGGGGCTGCGCGCCTGGTCCCTGCCGGGAGCTGGGAGGCGGCGGCTGGAGAGCGGCCGGGGTTGGGGGTGGAGGACGTGATGCGGCCCCGTGGCGGGCCCGGGCCAGGCCAGGCGGCGCCCCTTCCCTTCCACTCGGACCCGCAGGTAAGCCGGGAGAGCGGCGGTCCTGCGGAGCGGGGCGGGGGCGCGTCCCTCGTGGAGTTGAGGAGGAGGCTTCCGGGCCTGGGCACCCGGCCGTCCCCCGCCCGGGTCCGGGCTGGCGGCCGCCGCACCCCAGCGAGGATGCGGCAGCCGGGTCGGGCGCATCGCGGAGCGCTGGCGGCCCTGGTTCTTCGCAGAACCTCCGCCTTCTCCTGCCCAGATCTCAGGTTGTTATCCTGGCACTATCGCCAAAGTCGCAGGTCCGCTCTGGGTTCCTAAACCGCAGTGAAGGAACTGAGTGTCTCCTAGAGCGTGGTGGTGGGGGGTGGGGGAGAGCGCTTTCAGCTAGCGATGTTTGAGTTGAGCCCATATACAGTTTGGAATTACTGTCACTTTAAAACTTACTCAGCTTTCTCCCTTAGAGTGAAGAGAAATTAGGCGTGTGATTTAAACCCATACCTAAGTAGGATTAGAGCTTGTTTTCGCTATGTACACCTGGGAAAACGATGTTCTGTAAAATCCTGATATTTTTCAGCTGTACTTCCCCTAAAAGAGCCTCCGATCGTCCGGTAAGACAATGGCTGTCTTGGAAAACACACACACACAACGGAAATGTTCAGTTAGCGCGGCTTTGGTAAGGGAGAAGTCAAGGGAAACTGAGGCACCCTGCACTAGTGGTACTAGAGCTAAGATTGGACAGCTCAAGACCTACACCCTGGGTTGGAGTTCACTCTGTGGCCAGACATCCCTCACTGTCCTGGGACCTCTAGCTTCTGGAGTCAGGCCTTTCCAATTTCCTTACTGAGATCCTGGCAGCTTTGAAGTGAAATTAGGAAAATGATCCTTTTTCTTCTCTGGAGTATATTACGGCTGCATTGAAATGTTTCTCTCATGAGCAGAAATTTAAACGACATTTTATTTTGTGCTGTGTTTAGAGAAATTTGGCTGGAGTTGGTAAAAAATTGATTTTAAAATGACAGCTAACTTTAGGTTTATCTGTTGTCGAGTTTTGTGTCTGGTCGGAGGAAACGGACTTTTAAGTTATTTTTTAAGTCTAATCTTTTTTTAATTTTCAGTATCTCCAGCGGTTAAGACTTAGGTGAGAACTGTACCTTGACTTTAAGGCAACAAAATAAAAATAGCAATGATTTGAGTTCACACAAAAGAACTGTAGTTACTCCTCTCCCTTTTTTTCTGTAACTTGTAACAGAGCCTCATGAAAATTGGAAAACTTCTTTAATATTAGAATATAAAATTCATCTTAAGTTGAGTTTTGGACCCCAAAATATAAATGTATAAATATTTGATTTGCATTTATCTTAATAAAATTATCATACTTTATGGAGTTATCAGCTTATAAGGATTCAGTTTTATTTATATCATAGTAGGATTTTATTGTATGTGTTGTGTTGCTTACATGATAGGTAAATATAGGGAGAAATCAAAAAACTTCGGGTAAAAATTTAGTTTGGCACAGTCATAAATTCTGAAAAGTGTATGTCAGAAACAGGCTTGACTGATAACATGGACTGTTGGCTTTTTAAATTTTTAAATGACAAGGAAAGTATACAGTGCTTTGTATTTGAACAGTTTTTAAAATGGAAGTGCAAAGAAATCGAAGGGTAGTTTTTTATGCAATACTAGCTTTTGAGATAGTTATTCTAGAAGTTATTAACAATGTTTAAGAAAGTAAAATTAAAAGGGAGTATAAAATTGTGTTTTGTATTTTCATAATTTTAAGGTGAATGTACGCTTGCAAATCTCAGATCTTCAAGTGAAAGTGTTGAATTGGATAAAATAGAAGAATTTTCATGCATATTATTTTTCCTCAGATTAAGAAAACATAAGCTCTGTTTGTCTTAAAATTGAAGCTGTAGTTCAGTTTGGTTGCTACCTATTTGAGATAATTCAAAATACTTCTACTTCAACATTTTACTTTTAATTAATTTACTTTAACAATTTTTTTCTTCACTAATCAGTTTTTGTAGATAATGTGTTTTACTTGGGACATTGATATTTAAAGACAGATGTCACTAAATTTTTTATATAACTTCTATACAGTTTTTCTTCATTGTGTGTACCCAGGTAGCATTAGCATATAAATATTGTGTGATCTCTTAACAAATGTAAACTGTAAAAAGCAATAGATGTAATCCTTGATTATTAACATTTTAAGGATGAAAACTAGGTTGCTGGTTAAATAGCTTTTTAAAGACATTTTAGAGTACATGTAATGGTATGATTCTTAGAGAACAACGTTTTTTCATAGTTTTTAATCATATACTAAGTTAATAAAACAATTGATAATTATGTTTCAATGGTTTCTTGGTGTATTTCACCACTTAGGAGTAATCTCCCAAGTGTTTAAAAAGTTTTTAAGGAGTGGGGAAGTTCATTTTCTGTTAAAACATATTGCTATGAAATAAATTAAAAAATTTTTTATGAATCTACAGTAACTTAATCCTAAGTAAAAAACAGTGAAATTTGATCTTTCTTTCTATTGTAAACTGAATTTTCACTGAGGACTTTTAAGCAATATCACCTTTTAAAACAAGTAAGTGTATAGAAAGTAAATCACTTACTTCACAAGTGCAATATATGATAAGTGCTTTAATGTACTTCATTTATTTCTGGAAATTATGACATTTTTCTTCACATCTTATGTGGGGAGGAGTCTAGAAAATTATTAGAAAAATTTTGGGGAGAGTTGAGATGAAGGGGGTAAAAAAGCCAGCCATGATTATGGTGTTTATGTTTTTGGTTTGCAATGGGGAAGGCATTAAAAAGAAGAGTCTGGGATCCAAATTTACTTTCAGAATCTCTAGCACTTTCTGCTTTATTTTGTAATTGACTTTTTAGCTAATATTTGGTATACTAAAATACAACAGACATCAGAAAAAAATAAATCTCATTTGAAAATCCTTAATCATGGCTTTATCAAATATACAACCTACTCTCTATGTCTATATTCCATCTTCCAGTTGAAGCCATTTATAAATTAAATGTGTTATAAAAAAATTAATTAATAAATACTTTTCATTTAAGAGCACTATCCAGATAGCACCAATCCTTTGAGAAAAGTAATAGTTATATTAATTAAAAATTATACTTTTAGCAGGGGAAAAATGTCATTTTTATTAGCTTTGGGGACATTTATGCTAAGCATTTTGTGGGCCAGTTTTCATTTTTGTATTTGTGCTGCCTCTGACAAAGGTTTGGGTACTTAGATATGAAAGGTCTAGAGAAAATTAATAAAACCGGCTATGTGGAGTGATCATAGTTCTCCCCTGTAATCCTGTATTGATATGAATTCAGAACCAGAAGAGAAGTTCTGAGAGTCTTAATTCCCCACACACTTTTACACTGATTCCTGGGAGTTAGCAGTAGCTAAGAAGTAGCCATCTCTGCCATTTGCAAAGCCAACTTCATGATCCACAGCAAATCAAACCCACGAAATCTTTTAGTCTTGTCCAGTTCAGCTCCACTTCCTTGCCAGGGGCATAATAGCTGAAGTTAAAAGACTTATACCCAAATGTGAAAATTGATGCCATTTGTGTACAGGCAGTAGCCTTATTCAAACTGCTCTGAACCTAATTGGGAGGGAGGTAGATAAAAAAGACAGAGTATGATTTGATTGTAAGTCCTCCAGGGTAGGTAACATGTAGAAGACTGTGGCTCAAAAAATGCACTTAAGGTTTTCACTTATTTTGAATTATTTATAGTTTACATTGTTGTTCTCTGGGGTTTTGTGTGTATGTGTGATTTATTCCTACGTGGCGTCTACAATTTGGAAGAGGGGAAAAGTACAGTAAAATTGTAGCTCTTAACATTACCAAGATGGTATAGTGTTAGCCAAACAAAAGCTCTTTAGAGTCAATTCTCTGTTGGATTTTCTTCCTTCTGTTTTAAGTTGAGGTTATTCTGTGTTGAGTTTTTTCTCTTGTGTTTTAAGTCTAAGTTCTCTGCTTAGAAGTAGAATTTTGATTCTGAAAGGGTAGCAGGAAAGGAAAAAGAACTTGTCTGAAAAGTGTCATGTGACAACTGACATCTTATCTCTGTCAAATTTCAGGGGGACTTTGGTCACTTATTAAAATTGGATATGTAGAAAATTAGATAAAGAAGTCATCTTACAAAGTCCCACTCCGGAAACTTGTAGTACATGACATGAAATTCTGGAGTCCAAGGTTTAACTGCAAGCAAAGAATTGATCCTCCAAAAGTCAAACTGATAAGATCTTACTAAAAAGATCTTAAAATACAGGGCATACTCAAGTAAAAATTATAGTCATAACATCATTATTTGAATGATAATCCAGGAGGTTTCTGGTAACTTTCTTTCTTTAAACCTCACCTTATACTGCTTATCTCAGCTTCATTAACGTAATAAAAAAGTCTCAAATAAGAAGAAGTGGACTAAAGCAAGGAAGTGTGAGCTCTTTGTGGTAAAATTTACATAAAATAAATGAAGCCTTTTAAATTAGGATTTAACTAGCTTTAAACTAGAATGATTTTCAAATAACTAACTGTTGATACTGTCACGTGCGATATCCTTTTCATATTCAGGGGTCCTAAACCAAGACTGATTTTCCTTTTTATTGGTGATAGTAAAAGTAGATTAAATTTGAAACAAACGCACACAATCCCTCTCCCCCGCCCAAGCAAACCCTAGCTTTCAGCCTGACTTTAGCAATTTTATAATAATGCTGCATGTTTCCCAGCACCCTAATAATGGTAAAGTTCTAGTTTGTGTAATTATTTGTTTTCATTTTTGGAACTAGGGAAAGGATTATTTTTAAAAATGAAATTAACATTAATTTTCAAATGAATATGTATATAGAAATTAAATGGTAGTCATGAAAAACAGTTTGAATTAGAATTCAAGGTATTATAAGTTTGTATCTGGACTGGATGTGGTAAGTAATTTTCTCAGTGCTTCTAATAATCAATTAGAATTTTATTGTAACTTTTTTTTTTGGAGATTGTCTCACTCTGTTGCCTGGGCTTGAGTGCCATGGCCTCAGCCTAGCTTACAGCACCTTCAACCTCCTGGGCTTAAGCAGTCCTCCTGCCTCAGCCTTCTGGAGTAACACCACCACACCTGGCTAACTTTTATATTTTTTGTAGAGACAGAGTCTTTTGCTTGCTTAGGCTGGTCTCAAACTCCTGACCTCAAGGGATCCTCCTTCCTGGGCCTCCCAGAGTGCTAGGATTACAGGTGTTAGCCACGGAACCTGGCCTTATGATAACTTTTAACCTATGAAAGCAAATTTCTAGACATATAAAAGAGGTAAAATTTAATAAGCCATATTAATCTTATTAAATATTAAATCAGATTACTCAAAAGGTATTTTCTTTCAGTGATTTGTTTTTTTAAAAATCAGAAGTAACTGAAAATATTTTTATAAACAATAGAATATATGGAAGGATAATGGAAAGAGATATTAAATAGAAGAACAACCAACCAGATTGTTTTTTGAAGAACTAAATCTTTAAGATATTTTTATCATTGGTGCTTATAGGTTTTCAACTTCTTGAAAAATGTCAATGAATCATAAGTATTGACAGAAATTCAAAACATTTGAAAGATTCATTTTCTTTAAAATAAATACATTTAGTAATTGTTAAGAGCCAATTTCCATTATTTTCTTTAAATTTAAATTAACACATTATCAAAAAGAAACTAGTGAAATTACTGCTGTTAAGAATAATTTGGAAGCAGATTAATTTGAAAAGTAAATCTTCCTTTTGAAGATGGTATTCATTATACTAATCATAATTGTTGGTGGAATTTTTTTTGCACAGTTTATTAAAAGTAGAAATAATAAGATAACTATATAGTTAAGAAAATGAACAAGTTACTATGTGTTAGATACTGTATTAATTAAGCTAGACACAAAATTTATCCTGGAAATATTAAGATATAAATGTAACAACATAATTCATTGTTTTATTCCAGTACACATGTCTAAATTATTAACTTAAACTAACACAGGATTGTTTTCCAAAATTAAGAGTGTCAGTTTCATCCAAAATTTTTTTTTAAAAACAAATATTATAATATGTGTTCACTTCTACTTGCCAAAGCAGTGATAATAATAAAATAATAATAACTCAAGCTATTGGTCATTTCCTGGGTTCCATACTTTGTTCTACATGCTTTATCTATATTACCACAGATAATCTTCACAGTGATTCTACAGTCATGTCTGTTCTTATTTTACAGATAATAAAACTAGCCTGGTAAAATTAAAGGGGTCAGACTATTAATAAGTAGTGTGGCCCTGAGATTCAAACACTTTCTATTCTTACATCTCTGCTCTTGGTTACTTTGGTGTATTTCACATTAACAGAGCAGGATGTTTGTGGGACTCTTTTTAAAAAGTCCAGGGAGTCATTTGTACAGCATTTTTAATGTCTGCAGCTATAGCACTTTTTTAAAGAATTTGAATTTTAGAACTGTTTCAAAGTCCCAGCAAAAAACACAGATGATAGATGCAGTAATGCTTATGACCAAAAGAAGTAGGTAACATCTTCAAAGTACTAAATATATTTCAAATACTTTATATTTTTTTTTACTGAAGACCATGCCAGAAGAACTGTATAGACAATTTATTTTTTAGAACCATGGCACTAGAATCAGAATACAGGGACAGCCTTTAGGGACCTAATCCACAATAGAGTCAGTGATTATTTAATGGAATAATGAAGGAAGGAAGGAAGGAATAAAAGGATAATATTTCTTTGTGTATGGAAGTTGTAATACATGTTTGTTGAAGTGTGGTAACAGGTATGGATAGCTTACCACTAGCTGCATCCTTGGACAAGTTACTTATTGGACTTTCTTGAGCCTCAGTTTCCTCTTTTTTGAAATAGGGATCTTTATTCATTGTTGTGAAGGCTTAATAAGTAATTCTCTTTTATTATCACATTTGACATTTGGGGTGGGGTGGGGGTGTAAAGCCTGTTGGAATTGTGGGAGTTGAGAGACAATTGTCATAATTAAGGTCTGAGTTGAAAGAAGATTTTTTGTAACTTAATCCACTAGTGAAACAGTGGGAGCCAAAGAATAAGATGGAAATGGTGCTTTGCTGGTTTTCAAGTGTGGTAGAATGTAGTCAGGGGGGTGGGGGGGAGATTGGTGCCAGCGCTGAAGCTCTACTGTTTACGGCTTTGGACCAGTTTGCGTGGGCTGTCAATGCTTGAACTGAGGACAGACCAGTTCTGCCCCACAAGATTTTAAAAGTAGTCCATCTTGAAGCTCTCCTTGCTAAGTTTCAAGGGCCTGTACCTCCTCGTAAGGGAGCTTGCCAGGGAGGACCTATTCCCTGCTTCCCTACATACCTTTCCATCCCTAGGGAAAGCACTGCCTGAACCCGTGCTACTCCTTTAGTACTCTCCTACCTCCCCTCAGCCCTTCCCTGTCCCCTCCAGTCCAGGTGGCAAAGGAGGTTGGGATAAGTTTGTTCTCCCTCTCTGTGTGTAGGTTAAAGATTTCGCACTCCTGAACAAGGTAACTGTAAAAACCCGTTCTGGGATTCACATTTTGCAGTGTTTGAAATTCAATAAAGACACAATAAAAGAACAAAAATAGCTAATGGAAGAGAGTGGACTGAGTCATTTTGCAGTCTGAACAAAACAACTGTTAAAAAGCAGAGAAACAAAAGGAGCTTTAAAAGCAAAAATAGATAAATAAATAAAAATGAGTTTAAAGTCAAAGCAAAAATGTTAAGACAAAATTAGACAAATCTACATGAGAAGGAAATAAAAGTGCAAAAAAATAAATTTCATAATAGAAAGATGACTTTTAACTTAGTAAAAGCAATTAAAGCTTTAGGGCTTTTTCTTTTTCTTTTCTTTTTTTTTTTTTTAAACAATTACGGTACTCTTCCAAGTCTCATGGAAACAGTTGGTTACTATTCTAGGAAGGTAAAGCTTGTGCATGGACAGAGAGACTGAGAGCGGATGATATAAACAACAACGTGCTACCAGCAAAGGCAGCCAAACCCAGACATTTTTAAAGAGATTTTTGATCAAAAGAATGTACTAAAGTAGTTTGAAAATAGGAAACTGTTGTCTCGTTTTGCATCTAAAAATGGGAAACAGAGACTACTCATAGATTGAAAGTCATCTGAAATGTAAAGCATTGAAAGAAAAATTCTGGAGTAATGGTTCTCAACCTTCCTAATGCCGCCATGTATTTTCATTGTTACAAAGGGGTCCCGACCCACAGGTTGAGAACTGCTGCTCTAGAGAATGACACTAGTTTATACTCAATCGTGTGTAAGAATGAGCAATAAAGGAAATGAGCAAATGTTGGATATTGCTCACCAGTACTGCTCACTCTAAACAGTAGCTTGTTTAAATGGGTTGCTGTGGGTAGAAGAATCTCAGCATAACCTCTTTCACCCCAGCATTACAGATAGGGTGCAGAGTCACGGACTGGCTGTGGACTTTAAAGTCAGAGGCGCTGTATTTGAGGCCCAGTTCAACATTTAACTCCTGGCTATGTGGCTTGGACAGGACCCAAAGCTCACAGTCTCATCTTCCTCATTTGTTAGGTGAGGTTAATGCTAATATATTACCTTCCTCAAAGGATGTTCTGAGGATTACATGAGCTCATGAATGCTAAAGCGTTTTGTTTGTATACCTGGACATTTTTGTTATAACAGAATTTGTGAATTAATTCCAGTGAGAAGAAGGAATTAAGCAAGGGGATGGCGTTACATTTTTTTTTTTTTTTAAATAATCAAAATTCTTAAGCCTTTGGGGAAAACATCTAAATTCAGAGTCCTTGCATCCCAAAGGGGCCTATGGATAGAAATTAGAAGATTGGAAGCTTGGACAAAAACCCCAAGATTCCATTTTATTTTCACTAATCACTACTTGAAATTTAGCATTTTCTACAATTATGAATGGAGGCAACAGGCTGCAGCAGTATTAATCAGCACCTGTAACTTTGTCATCAGTAGAAATCTAGATGCTTTCATACATGTGTCACATTCTAGTATTGCTTATATCTAGAAATATTGTTTATGTGTGATGCAGCTTTGACATTCTGGCGATCATTCAACCTATTAAATCTTGTTTTTTAATATGTTAATAATTACATATTTACTATTTAAAAATTTGTTTTAGATAATTCAGTGTTGTTGGTTTCCTTCATAACATATTATGCATTTCATCTGAAAAGAGGTACATAGATGGAAAAAAAGGTCATGTTTTACTTTTTTTTGAGGTTATTCTGACAGGGGATCTGTAGGTGTTACCAGAAAATGGTATTAAAACCTGTACATTTGCTACTCTTTCAGAGGAAAAGATTCCAGTTATGTAGTTTAAAAGCTATAATATAGCCTCGGCGCCTGTGGCTCAAGAGGGTAAGGCACCAGCTACATACATCTGAACTGGAGGGTTCAAATCCAGCCCTGGCCCACTAAACAATGCTGGCTGTAACAACAACAACAAAAAAAAAATAGCCAGGTGTTATGGTGCTCACCTGTAGTCCCAGCTTGGGAGGTGGAGGCAGGAGAATCACTTGAGACCAGGAGTTGGGGTTGCTGTGAGCTGTGATGCTACGGTGGCACTCCACCCAGGGCGACAGCTTGAGGCTTTGTCTAAAAAAAAAAAAAAAAAAAGTCTGTAATATAATGAACAATGCCCTAGACAATATAAGGCATGCTCTTTTCACTGTGTACCCTGGAAAAGTGCTATCTTTGTCATGCTTGGAAGATTCAGGACAAGCTTACCAACACAGTCAGTGTGTGAAGATCACAGTGAATGGTAAATAGTACACATGCCCTGCATTTAACTACCTTCCTGACACCTGGAGATGATGTCTGAACAATGGACAATAAGGATGCTCATCTGGGAACCCAAACAAAAAGATTGATGTTTACATTTCACTTTTAAGTTTTATTTTGCTTTTTTTCGGTTGTGCATTTGTATCGCAAAAAATGACAGCTGACATAACTCTGCTTGTTCCCATGGACCTTTGTTTAAACCTCTCTCAGAGCACTCACCGGATGCCTAATATGTGTGTACCTTTCTCCCCAAATAGAGGTTTCGTTTCTTGAGATAGCAATGCTGTCTTGCCATATTCTCTGCTTATTTTATTCAGAGGATAACAAGAGATGTACACCTTAAGCAGATGAATCTTATTGCTTCCATAATCTTCTCTGGTAGTTCTTTCTGTTTAAAAAATTTGGCCACATTTGCAAAAACAACAAATAAGCTAGCATTTAGTTTCTATGCCATGTTCATCTTGATTTCCTATGTTAGATATTTTAGCTTCCTAAATCACTGGAATTGGGAGTATGATCAGTTGTCACAGCTCTTCCTTTTTTTTGACCATGGTGTCCTTGCCATCTAAAAATGCCTGTCTTTGAGGTCTGCTAATGATATGCAATGACCTAGAGCATCAGAGAGAGTTCCCGATGAGGGATGGTCCCACGTTTTTTTGGATTGGGTCATCACTGAGACCAAGAAAGGACAAGGGACCTGTCCAGGATTTATGAAACAATATGTATAGATTCTCAGTCCATACCCTTTACCACATCGCCCTTTTCCTACAGTGTGTTCTGTCCTACAATATTCTTTAACATAAGATTCTTTAATCAGTTGGGAAAATTCTGTATGTACATGATTTTATGCTTATTAAAGATTCTGAGAATTTCCATAGTAAACTTACTGATTTTAATCATTTTCCAATGATTTGACCACAGACTCCCTTTTCTCTCATGAATCTACCTTCGTACTTCAAGAAATTCTTCATGGCACAGTGGTTATCTTTGATGATGATGACGATGTTAACAATAGCACTCATTGAGCACTAACAGTGTCATAGGCACAGTTAAATACTGCATAAATAAGACCCACTTAATCCTTACAAAAATACAGTGAAGCAGGTGTTATTATCATCTCCATTTTACAGATGAGGAGCTTGGGGGGTCAGAGGAGGCAGGTGGAATATAGTAGTGGTATATCTCAGGTCATAGTGTTACCTGTAAATCATGATGTCTAAACCTTGGCACTACTGACATTTTGCCCACACAGTTTGCTGTTACAAGGGGCTGTCCTATGCACTGTAGGATGTTTAGCAGCCTTTCTGCCTCTTACTCAGTTGTGTCAACCAAGAATGTGTCCAAACAGTGGTGGATGTTCCCTAAATTGCTACTGGTTGAAAACTACTATTGTAAATTTATAACAGAAATATACTTTTTTTGAACAATCATCTTAGTAACTTTTACAGTGACTCATGGTCATAATGGGACAAATTACACATTGCAGGTTCTGTGACTACGTCAAGCAGTGTACACTTGTGAGGGGGCGGATGTGAGTTAAACTTAAGCCACACTGCTCTTGTCTGCTCCATTTCCTTACAGCACTGCCGAGAAACAGGAGGCAAAAATTGTTGATTCTGCCTTCAACTTCTTTTAACTGCCCTTCTTTTAACTGCCCTACGTAAGCATACACACCCCCAATTCATATAGTGTTTCCATTTTGTACTTCCCCTTGGACTTGACCCATGTAAACACACACACAGTCTTGTTTTTTTCTCCCTGTAATAGAGGACTTAACACATCTGAATTAGTCTACAGTAAGAGCTTATGTCTGAGCCAAGACTAAGAGCTGCCAAGAAAAACACACCCAGCAATGAATAACTCACAAAGATTTGGCGAAGAAAAAGTAAAGTTATGTGATGAAATATATTACTAAGGTATTGGGTTTTATTTTTCCAGTATGATAACCTGCAAAATTCACAGACTGCAAATGGATTTGAGGCTTCTCATTGTTTCTTTGTAATTTAATATGCCACGTTCAGGAGCAGCTGAGGTATAATACAAGAGCAGTGAGGTATAATACAATACCTAGATCTAAATCCTGGCTCTGCCCAACATTTACTAATAGTGTGGCCTTACTTCTTTTTTTCTGAGTGTTTGGTTACCCACCAGTAAAGTGAGGTAATAATCTGAAGCTGATTATGTTGTTGAAGGGTTGAAATGAGGAAATATATACATCAGTATCCAGCTCATGTCCTCGGGGATGCTTCCTGTACCAGTTTATCAAGGGATTCAACCATAGTTTTCCTCTTAATAATCTTTGTTGGTAAGTCGTTCAGTAGAAATCGATTGTCTTTGAAAGTAACAGAGACGCCATAAAGTACCTAGTGCAGATAACTCTTATTATTAAAAAGATGGGGTTTGGGGGCAGGGAGGGTACATACAGTATTCAAAACCATTGCATTGCACTCCGGGAGGCTGAGGCAGGTGGATTGCCTGAACTCAGGAGTTCCAACCAGCCTGAGCAGGAGTGAGACCCAGTCTCTTAAAATAGCCTGGCATTGTGGTGGGTGCCTGTAGTCCCAGCTACAGGGAGGTTGAGGCAAAAGGATCACTTAAGCCCAAGAGTTTGAGGTTGCTGTGAGCTATGATTCCATGGCACTCTACCCAAAGTGACAAAGTGAGACTTTGTCTCAAAAAGAAAAAAAGAAAAATTTGTATTTTGAAAGCTTTATATTTGAAGATAGCAAGATAGCAAAGGAAGGGAAAGCATGGAGCTACAGAGGGCTTCCAAGAACCCAAACTTACCTTCTGATCTTAGTGACTATTTACTGATTCAACTTTCAGTGGATATTTGAATTCCTATTATGTTCCAGATTCTAATAAAGCAAAAATATGTCCCTGTCCCTGTACCCTACCCCCTTGGAACTTTTATAGTGACTATGTCATGTCTTTGTCCCAATCCTAATTGATACTTGCTAAACTCAGAAAGAATGCTGAAATTTGTTAATATTAGCTGCTGTGAGTAAGAGTTAAAGGCAGTGACAATATAGGATTTGATAGTCTTATGACACAATGTTTTTCGCAATGTGACCCATTAGTGTATCATAAAATCAATTTTACGGGTCACCATGAGCATTACAGTGGGACCTCCATACCTGACCACCTTCTTACATTGACTGCCTCCTTAAGTTGACCTAATTTTCATAGACTGGACATATGCACCACAAGTACGTGTCAGTATAGTAGGCCTATGTTGACCACCTCTGTATGTTGACCAGTTTGTTACAGTCAAATTTGGGTAGTCAACTTACAGAGGTTCTACTGTACTTAAGAAATTAAGTAGAAGAAAGTAGAGTAATATCAAAGTGCAGTGCACATAGTGATGGTAAGTGTTGCTTGGTAATAATTTTGTTTTAATTATTTATGTATTATGTACCAGGTAATGATGTAAAATGCATTTTCTGCAGTGTGTGCTATAAAAATTATGAATCAGGTGTCTACAGGAACTCCTTTCTCTCTGCATTCTTACTTTTTTGTTTTTCTGAAATCACATGACACATTTGATACTTTGGGCCTCATTAATCAAAACCATAACTTATTCATTCTAGTAGTCATTCTTCACTACATGATGCATTTATCTGTTGAGTCTAGTTTTGTTCGAGTCTTTATAGTTGGTCTAGGATGGTTAATAGTTACATTTTTAGTCAGTTCTGATGGGACTGGTAGCCATGCATTGAGAAATTTAGGCTCCGGAGTGACACTTGTTTTCCAATATAGACCATACCACTCAAGAACTGTGTAGCTGGAGAAGCTACTTAAAACTTTGATTTTTGTGACCATTCAGATTTATTTTTATATACACACAGGAAAGTCCTGTTTCAGAATTCTTCAGTTGCTACTTAGGGTAACACAGATAAGTACTTTTACATTGCATGGCCAGATCATAATACGCATACGGCAGAATTTATAGAAACAGCCTTAAAGTTAAACACAGAAAGTTAAAATGCTGCTATGAGCTCATCCTAGAAACAGGGCTCATACCTCACTGCCGAACATCAGTACCGTCACCTCCGAAATGCTCACCTTGGGAAGCTGTGTGCCAATGCCAGTCTCTAGTCCAATCTTAGAAGAAATTTTGGAACTCTTTTCCTGGACTGGCCATCAGAGCTGTCATCAAATGAGATCTGACAAATTAGCAAACTCATCGGAGAAAAAGCGCTTTGAAGGGTGGCCTAGGTGCTGGCATCCGTGCATAGCTAGCTTCCCAATGGGAGTACTTCAGAGGTGGCTGTAGTGATACTTGGCAGTGAGATATGAAGGACTTTTTCTAGGATGAATTCACAAACCTAATTGCCCTTGTATATGTCACATGTTGGGGCCACGTCCAGTGTGAATGATTAGGAACTAAACACACCATTTGTCTATTTGACCATTAAGGTAGATTTGTTATGCTTTGTAGGGTAAGAGGTCTCAAAGGAAACTTGTTTTTACTTTTCTGAATTGGTCAATTGAAGCAATTAAATTACCCAATCTAGTCTAATAAACGTTCTATCCAAACTTTCACATCCTAAGATTCTGTGATTCTTCCTTAAATTATGATCTACAGTGCTCCTGTCAACTTCTAGTTTATTATCTTAAGACTTCTCAGCTTCTGTTTGGCTTCAGTGGTAATTACACCCCCAATTAGAACATTAACAAAAAATTTCCACCTCTAAAATCAGTGGTTAAAAAGCTTCCTTGTTTGTTTCCTGAAGAATTGCTGAATGCAGAACTTTTTAAGAGGTAATCCACAAAGTGCCAAGTGACAGGCTACATTTGCATGTGAACACAAAATTATGCTATCTTTGTCCAGACAGGTACCTGTTACGGCATGTGCTTCACAAAAACTCCTGGGAAAATGCATCTCAGCAAATAGGCACTTTAAAAGAGCATTCATTCATTTGGCTTGCTGCCCAAGCTGATCCACAACTGGCCTTTTTTGCCCAAGTGAAATATGCCAGACTGTGATGTCTCTCACAATTTCCGGAGTTTTCTGCCCTCTAGCTAAGAATTATTTTGTTTCGTATTTTCTGTTCTGCTCTTTAGTTTGTCCAACCATTCAAAGCTTTGCTGAACTTTTTGAAATATGAAATATGAAAAATTACTGCTTGGTTGGTTAAGACATGGGATTACCAACTTTATAAGAATATTTAGAACACTTCATCACCATAGTTGAAATTCTAGGGGCTACTAATTGAAGAAGACGACAAACGTTATCCCAGTAATGCAGAAGATAGCTATTTTATCATCTTCCTGGACTTGGAGATATTTGTATGAATTGACTTCAAATCTGCATATATAAATGTATTTATGGATTAATTTTACTTTTTAAGCATTACTACTTCAGAAGTGTTATCTTTAATACATGTGATATAAAACTGTTACAGATTTTACTGCCAAAATATTACAATTATGAGTCCTAAAGCAGTAAATCCTTTTAAAAATTTTATTCATTTAACTAACTCTTTTTTGCTTTTGCACTGTTAATATTATTTCCTTCAGATTGTTATAAACAACGTGTTTTTTATTGAGTCTTTGAGCACTTGATTATAAATTTGGGGCATCCTAGCAAGATACAGAGATAGACTAAGTATCAGTATGAAAAAATCAAAATCATTTTTTAAATGGACTTAAGAACTAAAAACATTTTAATTTATTTTAAAGCTGTTGGTCATCCTTTAAACTTTTTTTTTTTTTTTTTTAGAGACCGAGTCTCACTTTATCTCTGAAATGTATCTCACTCTACACTTGGTACAGTGCCATGGCATTACAGCTCACAGCAACCTCTACTTCCTGGGCTTAGGCGATTCTCTTGCCTCAGCCTCCTGAGAGCTGGGACTACAAGCACCTGCCATAATGCCCGACTATTGTTTTGTTGCAGTTTGGCTGGGGCCGGGTTCGAACCCGCCACCCTTGTTATATGGGGCCAGTGCCCTACCCACTGAGCCACAGGCACCACCCACATTCTTAAACTTTTAAAAGGAAATTTATTTTGATGGTCGTCATCAAAGTGAGGGAAAATTAAAACAATTCTTTTCTGTTTTTGCCAGTAGGCATTTTATTCTAATCAAGCTTCTAGTTGGAAGGTTTTGACAAACTGAGTGTCATATTTTTCTACAAGCCAAGCTCCCAGCTGATTTTCCAGAGATAAGGGGTTTCTGATGTATTTAGTCCCAGCACAGCACTTCACCCTTCTGCAAGTGTCCCAGATGCCATATACATATATATAAACACCGTGTACTTAACTTGAAAATGTTAAAAAAAAAAAAAAAAAATAGTGTATGGAAAGACCACAGGGTAGGGAGGCTTATTAGTATGCAGAAGTACTGGGGTGTGGGTGGGCATCTAACCTCAGGCTTAACCACAGTTTATAATTTCCTGCAAGGAAATCACTAGGTTTTTCTAGATTCTTAGACTTAGGTTCTCAGTACTGGATATACCAGGAGTTGGTCTCTTGAAAGATCAACTTTTTAAACTCTTTTGTGTTGTTAATAAATGAATTATATAATTGAATGAATTTCTGTTGTCAATATGAAACATGGTTTTGATGAGTTCATACATAGAATAAACGGGCTGATTTCTAATGCTTGGTTATTTGGGGTAGCACAGATAGTGTTGAAGCTAAGTAGAGAGAGTTTGCAGAGAGTATAGTCTCCTGATGTTACAGTTAGTGGAACTGTAGTCATCATTACAAGGCCTTGAGATTTGGAGTTGGGGCTTCATTCTGGTCAGTTTCTGTGTCATCGACTTTAAGTACAATGCTTCTTTCCTACTCAGAACAGTGTTTTTACATGTTCTTAGAGACTAAAAGTTATGGAGAGCAGCATGTGGTGTGAAAAGTGCATTTGTTTTGTGCTTGATTTTGCATTTACTTGAAAGAAAATACAGACCACATTCTTACATTTTTCACTGCCTCTTGGCTTGGGGGGGAATATTAGAGTATGGGTTTAAAAAAATAAAGATTACAAGAAATTATAGAATGGCAGATTTACATGGATGGAGCTGGAACATATTCTTCTTAGTAAAGTATCTCAAGAATGTAAGAAAAAGAATCCAATGTACTCAGCCCTACTATGAAACTATTTTATGGCTTTCACATGAAAGCTATAACCCAAGAATAGGGGGAAGGGGGAGAGAGAGGGGAGGGAGGAGGGAGGTGGGAAGAGGGAGGGTGATTGGTGGGATTACACCTGCGGTGCATCTCACAAGGGCATAAGTGAAATTTAGTAAATGTAGAATGTAACTGTCTTAACACAATAACTAAGAAAATGCCAGGAAGGCTATGTTAACCAGTGTGATGAAAATGTGTCAAACAGTCTATAAAACCAGTGTATGGTGCCCCATGATGTACACAGCTATGATTTAATAAAAAATAAAAATTAAAAAAAAAAGAATGGCAGATTTAAAAAAATAAGGATTACAGAAATTATAGAATAGCAGATTATAAAATCATTGTCCTGTGATTTTATTTTTAAAAGTAATTATTACTCTTCACTCTTAGGTTTTATCTTCAAAGTGCTTAGTGAAAATTAATTAACTTTTAAAAACTTTAAAGGAACTCAAGTCAACTTTTTCACAGTGAATATCCCATTAAAGTCAGATGGTATATGATTGAGCTATAATTGAGGTATAATAGAATTATTAAAAGATTCTTAATAAGATGTTTGGGCTTCAAAGAACAGAGATCTAAGTGGAGTAAAATGTGCATTTAAGAAAGTAATTTGGTTCATACCAAGTAGAAACTGAATTTCTTATCTTGGGCAAATAAATTTATAGCCAATTAAATTCACCCCTTAATGGTGAGAGAAATGGACTGGATTAAATTTGAATTCCACACTATTGAGTAGGCTATAAGAGTGACATGTGACCTGATATCTGCATTAAACATTAATAGATTTTGCTTCAAGCAGGCATATTATTAAAAATTACTTTTTTTATTGCTTGAGAAGTAGCAGAAAATGAACAAGCCCAGAATTAACCCATCCTATAATAATAAAATGGTGAAAAGTATTTTCAAAACAGTGAATACAAGAATTTATTAAAAGTTCAAAACATCCCCAATTTAATAATTTAATTCCCATTTTGAACTTCTGAAGAATTTGCTTTCATTAAAGGTTTTACTGTTACGGTGATTATTCTGGAATAGCACCCTTTATTTCCTGATTAATTGCTCCCGCCACACTGCTCACATTTATGCCATATAGCCCATTTCCATCTGCTCCCTACTCCCCACCCCCACAATGGACGGATAACAGTGGTGAGTTAATGTTTTACTCCTGTGGCAATGAGGAAGTGCTCCAGTGGGTAAATCCAAAACTCTGTAAACACGAGTAATTCATTTTAATCCCTTCCATGTATTGAAAGCAACTGATAGAATACAATAAAAAGGAAAATATGTATGTACTTAAAAATAATATATAGATAAAAGTAATTAGCCACTCATGAGGGCATAATTTCAGGGATGTCTGAGGTAATCCTTACTTACTTAAGCCTGAGTTTTTTTCATTTGTAATATGATTTTATTAAAAAAAAAAAACTAGCTCAATTCTTGCCACATAGTTTTTCATAAATGCTTATTCTCTCCAGTCAAAGTCAAGATTTTGCAAGTTTTTCTGTTTTAGGAGAAAGGCAGCAGAGCTAATTCTGTTTGGTTCCTGTCTGTTTCATGCCTAAGAATATTTGCTTCCTAGAGAAGCTCCATCTGCCTTATCTGGTTTTTGAACTCCTGTTTAGTCTTCAAAATCCTGCTCAGACATCACTTCCTCTGCGAAGCTTTCCATGACCTCCTTCCAGACACAATTAATCTGTCCTGTCCCTGTATTTTTAATTTTTTAATCTTTAGATATTTCTGTTTTTACTTATATCATAGTATTGCACTGTTTTGTTTTTTATCTGTCTGTCATTTCTACTTGGTTGTCACCTCTTCAGTGCTGAACTGAATTGGGTTCTTCTCTGTTCCCTGATATATAAAAATTAAGCAATAACTGTTGAGATGAAATGAAAAATCTCACCACAGTAGCTGAAAAATCTTTAAGATTCAGTTTAAAATGTAATATAGCAACTTTCTTTTAGCATGTTTCATTTTTACAAACTAATGTTATTTTTGCTATAAAATCAGTTTAATTACAGAAATTTTGGAAGACACCCATATAATTGTAAAGAAAAAAATTCAACTTATTATTCTACTACTCAGAGATAGGCAGTAGTGTTAACATTTTGATATATTTCCTCAGCTTTTTAATTTAAATATTAAATATATGTATGCATACATATTTAAACAAAATTGGGATTGTTTAGCCTATAGTATTTTGTAACTGCTTTGCTCTTGCCGAGTAGTTTGCAATTATCTAAACATGTCAGTAAGTATTCCTTTAAGACTTTTTTTTTTTTTTTTGCAGTTTTGGGCAGGGCTGGGTTTGAACCCACCACCTCTTGGATATGGGGCCGGCGCCCTACTCCTTTGAGCCACAGGCGCCACCCTCCTTTAAGACATTTTTTAATGCTTCATTACATTCTATCACAAGGACCTACTATTTTTTTTGCAGAAGATATATATTTTTTCCAGTATTGTTTGCTGTTATGAATCATTCCGCATAAGCATCTGATTATAGGACTAATAATTCAGCCAGTTTAGCTGCACTGGTTGTTAAAATGCAGAAATATCACAGCTAGGATTTAACAAACAAAAAAAAATAAATTTAAAAAAATGCAGAAATTTTCCCATGTGGTAGGAATATAGTCACCACTGTAGCCACTCTGCACCTCCACTCCCTCCTGGACTCCTGGACACCCAGCAGCTAAGGGTCAATGCCTGGCACACTAGCAGGTAGGACAGGTGGCATCCTTTCTGACTAGTCCTGACTGTGATATACTCTGCTCAAAATAGTTAATGATACCAAACCACTATACTTTGTATGTATCTCTTGTTATTTCTTTAAAAGCCTAGAAGTAAATATCTATGACCAAGAAATATTCAGGAGTCTATCAAGAAACAGCTTATTAAAATTAAGTTAATCTATGGATGGTTTGGTAAAGGAACTATTTTGAAAGGAGTGGGAGAGTGTGAGGAACCCACAGGGCTGGTGAGAGAAGAGATAGTTTTCATCCCAAGGATAAAAGTGATAGGGTAATTGGTTACTGGAATCTGCAAGGAGAGAGCTACTTTGAGAAAAGCAGTGATTTTTCGTTGAGGATCACAGTCAGCCTGTAGCATCCTTGCAGGGAGCAAGCCCAGGGAATGGATGTTGCAGCTTCTCTTCCGTCTCCTATCAGGGCTTCTCCTTGCTGGCCCCAACAGGAAGTCAGAGGAACAGGGAATCTGTTTCCATAGTCCCTTCCCTGGTGGATGGAGGGTTCATGTGGAGAGGTAACTCAACAGGGAGCTGGCACAGAACAGTAAGTGTACCTTCTTTATTCCTTAATGAAAGTTTGTCTCCAGGATGGTGTTTTAGAGCCTCAAATGTAGGCTGGATGAGAGTCGATTATAATCTGAATTGACTTGTAATGGAGGACAGTCTGGTACAATGGTAAAATTGCAGGTGTATTGAGTACCTGAGGGAGAGGGGATGTAGGAACACCTTAGGTAAACACTCCCGCCCACAGAATGCAGCACTGGGAAGAATGGATGTTGTATTTAATAATTGTAGAGGGCAAGTATCACCATGATTAAGTTCTTTTCTATGTAGAGCCTGTTGGCCAATTCCTGAAATTAATGGGATGTTGTAAAATTATCTCAGAGGAGACCTTAAAGAACATCTAGATCAGCCAAGTTCAAACCCACAGGATCCTTTTATGAAGTAATCCAAGTATAAGCTGACCCCCTTAATTTTACCCTAAAAACTGGGAAAACTTAGTGACTCGAGTATAAGCCGAGGTAGAAAATGCAGCAGCCACTGGTAAATTTCAAAATAAAAATATATACCCAAAACAATTACAATAATTGAGGAATCAGTAGGTTAAATGCTTTTCAATATTTATTGCTAAAGAAAAACTGTAAACTAGCAACAACAACTTTAAAACTTTAAATAAAGTGCAGAAAACCGCAGGTTAACAGGTAATCAAGCTAAATCACAAAGGTTAAAATCCTTCAAAACTAGTTAAATGGGGTTTTCACTTAATTAAATGTGCCATTAAATATTGTGGGTTAAGTAGTTCAGTGGAATACAGTTCAGTTCAGCCGCCTACCTCTTCAGCTCAGCCGCGACTTGTGGACTGAGCTGAAGCACCGCCCCCTGAAGCAGACGGCAGAAGAGGACTGGAGACTATGTGCATTTGGTTAGGTGCACGCCCACCAAATCAAATAACCTGTATGACCCAAGTATAAGCAGAGTTTGGGTTTTTTGGCACAAATTTTGTGCCGAAAAAACTCGGCTTATACTCGAGTATATACGGTATATAATGCACAAAGAATAACAATACTTTTGTGAAACTGAAAAAAATAACTCTAAATTTTTTGTATGCTATGCGCCATGCTGCCTGTGAAGATATTTCTGTGGATGGCTTTGATTAATCTGGACATCATATCACAGGTGAGGCCATAGGATGGGTGAGTTGCCCAGTAACCCAGTTGCCCAGTAACACAGCGTGTGAATGGGGCAGCAGTGCAGGGAACCCAGTCAGTCTGACACCCAAGTATGATCTCAAGTATGTCACTATATAGGCTTTATTCTATCCAGAAAATCCCTGCACTGTTTGTAGGATGCACTTACTGTGGAAAATAGTCAAATTAAATATTTTATTTTAAGTGGCTTCATCAGGGTATAATTTCCCCACCATGAAGTGCGTTCATCCACCTCAAGTGTATGTGGAGATTTGTTTACAGGTGACCTGTGAGTGTGGGTGGAAATTTTCAAAGCTTAATTAAATGGTTCACCCTCAAAGAGTTTGCAATCTAGCTGGGAAAACAGGCATGAACACAACTACCCGAAAATATAATAACACAGATATGATTACAATTAGAATAAGATATAAAATTCACTCTGCTGATGCTAGACCAAAGTTTCAAAATTAACAATGCAGATCCTACTAAATATTTGAATGTCTAGGTTGCAATTTTAATTTACAATTAGGAATTATCTGTCTCTTTAAGAGAAAGCAAATAAATCTCAGAGTTTAAACCAGGGACCAATTGCATTTTTAAAATTACCCATAGGAAAGCATCAGTAATGAACATGAATGTCATTTCCATAGAACAACAATTATATTAAAATTTCCTTTATATTTTCCCACGGGCACATGGATTCACAAATTAGAAGAGTAATATATTATGCAAATTTCCTGGTAAGAAGAAAGACTCTTTTGGCATATTTTGATTCAAGAACATGAGGACATGAATTCCTTAGATGATTTTGAAATAACCCTTCTTGAGAACCAAAAAAAAAAAAAAAAAAAAAAGTCCATATGAAGAATAAGACAGACTTATGGCTTAATGATTCCATGATGATTAAAACTATGTAAATATGCTGAATGTATACATTTACTATTAAATTCTAGATAGTAATTTTGGCTGCAAATTTTGGGGTGAGACTACATGTGATATCTCCATTTTTGTGAACAGATAATGAACCATCATGTCACACAGTCCCCAGAAAACTAATTTTCACATAAGCTCATTCTAGTATTTAGCATTTCTGTAATTTTAATTTTGATTGAATGCCAACTCAATGCTGAAAGAGGTAATATGTTTTAAGTTTTTCTCAGTCTTTAAATTACATCAAGGTCCTACTTTTGTCACAAGTGGCAAATAATACACATTGTGATTCTAAGTACCAAGAGAGAAAAATCTAAAATTAAAAGACTTAAAAACGAGCAATAAAAAATTTACCATTTTCAATACAGTCCCTGAGCAGCATCCCATTTCATTGTCATAGTTACACTTGAGAGATACATTTTTACTTCTGTTTATACATGAGAAAAATAAGATTCTATGTGGTGAGTAAATAAACATCCCCAGGTTCACATACGTATATGTGCTAGACCCAGGCTGTAAAACTCTGGAGCTTATGCTCCTGGTTCCTGGGCCATACTGGGTGGGTAGATCTTGAGTGGAGTGCTTGGAAGGATATTCAGCATTTTCTAAATTTAAAGTATAAAAGTATATGTACTTCACGCACAAGAACTGCCTATGTCTCTGGCAGAGGTTTAGCAAAATTGTGATTTTCTAATTTCTTTTCCTTTTTTTTTTTTTTTGAGACAGTCTCTCTCTGTCACCCTAGGTAGAGTGCCGTGCATCATCTCGGGCTCAAGTGATCCTCTTGCCTCAATTTTTCTGTTTTTAGTAGAGACAGGATCTCGCTCTTGCTCAGGCTGGTCTCGAACTCCTGAGCTCAAGGAAACCACCTGTTAAGGCCTCCCAGATTGTTGGGATTACCAAATGTGAGCTACCTCGCCTGGCTGACTTTCTAATTTTCTTAGAAATTTGCATATGATGGCGATTGAAGAAGTCTATCCTTGAAAATATACATGGGTTATGAACAATTCATTCAGTAGGTAAAGTTGACTCACATCTCTCTCCAAAGACCTTAGCACATTGCTCTGAGTTACTAAATGTAAGTATTTTGTTGAAGCACAGAAGTAGATGCTTAATGGAATGGATCCGTGTCTCACCATGTGCCTATGTTTTGGTGTCACCCTCCTAGTGAGAAATAAGAAATGAATGTGGATCATCAGAGCAGTGGTTAGACCAAGTGGTCCAAGCAAAGGCAGTTTTTAGGGAGAGCGGCTCCTCCATCCACCAAATCCACCCCCCTCCCAGCCTGGGCCCCGTGCTGGGCTCTCTCCCTGTGATGTTAAAACCTGGATAATGCTTTTCCCTCTGGGTTGTTCTGAGGATTAAAAAAGATTATCTGTGTGAAGTGATTACTTTAGTGCCTGACACATGATAAGAACTCAAGAGCTGTTAGCCATTTCTGTAATTACTCACGAATTGCTTTTGTACAGCCCTTTTTAATCCTGATTATAATTCATGGAGGTAGGCGTTCTCCCTACCTAATGAAGTTTCCTCATTTTTCAAATGAGGAAATTTCAGCAATGCTAGGTATCAGCTAATTCAGCACAGTGGATCCCAAAACCACAATCTTTGAACTAAATCTTCCATTTTTCCAACCCCATCACAAAGGTTCTCGATGGGACACCCAAACTTCTTTCCTGGTTAAACTCACATAAGCACGTATGTTGTGCTCTGACACACTCTTTTCTGCCCTCCCCTCTGCTTTGCTGCCACCATTGCCTCCACTGGTAAGGAAACCTTGGTCCCCTGAGATGCTGCGAAATCCCAGTTGTCACCTACTACCGCCGAGCTCTGAGTGTACCTTTGTCCTTTAAGTGTTGTTGTTCCTCTGTATTTCCCACTGAGTCTCTCATCTCCTTTCTAATATTTGAAATTCCCTCAGGCCAGTGACTTTACCTAACAAGTCTTTGATTTTCTCACAGTATCTACTGATTCAGTCACTCAGTCATTCAACAAACACACCTACTTGCCTACCATAGGGCAAGGATGTATTTCTGGATAGAGCCGACAAATCTCTGCTCTTACCATTGCATCTGGGAGAGCACACTGAAAGTCAGTAAATACATATATTTGCACACATACACAAATACATAAATAAATCAACAGAATTTCAGAGAATTGTAAGGGCTTTTGTGCTGAGAATTTCAAACAAGATTCTGTGGTTGAGAATGACTGGGTGGCTGCTGTAATGTGGGTGAAGGACTTTCGGTGGTGCTGACATCAAAGCTGATCTCTGTTTTGCAAGAAGGAACCCGGAGCATATTCATTTTTGTAAACTGAATAACCGATAATGACAAAGTAATAGATTAGGCCTGGAGGAACTGGCAACTATCTGGTTCAAGACACAAAGAATATGTGAATAGTCTTCTTTCTGGTCCTTGTTAGAGGCAAGAAATTTTGGGGAAGTTTTCAAACATCAACCATTTGTTTACTCTAATTCAGTGTTCTGGTACTAAAGTTATCAGAATGATAGAACGAAGGTAAAACCTTATGTTTTTATGTACAGTAATTTATTGGTTTCAAGACATTATCTAAAGGACACATAAGGAAGAGATATAGGTGACTTCCTGCAAATGAAAACAATAGTTTAAATAATGAGTCTGTGTGTCTTACTCCAAGTGAAGTGTAGAATTACGCTTTCAAGGACAGCAGCAGAAACTCTGCATGTGAGCAAGGATTTCAGCTCTTTCTAACCTTTTGCTCTACCATCCTAAGCATGCAACTTTTATCCTCATGATTGCTCCTTCACCAGGTACTGCACTTGCATATCAATCAGGAAGAAGGGAAAGAGTAAAGAGCAAAAGAGGCTTTGCCTTCTTATTTAGAAGGGATGCTTTCTTTATGAACCTGCACTGCATTACGTTGGTCAGGAAAGTGATTTTTCAGCCAGACACCTTGCTGTACCAATCGAAGTCAAGGTTTAATTTATAAGGAAGATGTTGGGTAGGTTGTAGCAGAATATAGCACAATGGTATTCAAACCTTGTCCCTATGCAGGTTGTAGCCACACATGAGAGGGATCTTACCATAGCATTTATCATTTCTCTACGAGCGTGTGTATTGCTCAAATATTTGCTGCTTACTAGGCATGGCATAGACAATGAGGTACAAAGATTAATATGATACTGCAGGATGAGTGTGCATTTTAGCTAATATGCTAGTTCAATTTATCACAAATTTGACTCACTTGTATTACTCACTACGTTATATTGTACCCTGTTTCCCCGAAAATAAGACATCCTCCGAAAATAAGACCTACTTACAGGAAAGATAAGACGTCCCCTGAAAATAAGACTTAGCGCATCTTTGGGAGCAAACCTTAATATAAGACGCTGTCTTATTTTCGGGGAAACAGGGTATTTTAGCAACTCCTGGTTGATGCCTGTCTTCCTACAAGGGCATGACTTAAATTAATGAGTCGATGTGTCAACTCAGTGCAACAAACAGATAAACATATAAGAACAGTGATCAAAAGCATCGACTATTAAGTTTCCCACTAGGTTTTTGGCGTTATGAAATACAGACTTTGTTTCTAAAATTAGATTGTCCCCAACAGTTAGTTCCTGAAACATTACTGTTCTCCCGTACATGCCACTGACAATTAACTACCTTTTCTATTTGACATTGGAATGCATGATCTGCAGAGTCTCTAATGGAGGCACCCCCAAACAACCATTTTCTAATGCAAACTGGTTAGCTAGAGCTTTTGTCAAGTGTGTGTCCAAATAGGACTGTCACCTTTCTGTAGTTCCTTGAGGAGACTGCAATTCACGTACTCAATTTTGCAATAGAAGAGTCCTGTGGGAAATATAGAGGTAATAGAGGTTTTGGTTGGCTGGTGATTTGTTTCACGGAAGAAAATTGATGTTCACTATGGCCCTTAAGTTAAAACACTGCATTACCACAAGGGCAACATCTTCAACCTCTTATAATCTACAGGCTTAAATCACCATCTTAGAGCGGAGTAGTTGCATCATTCCCTTGAAGCTCTTTCTGTATAAATTCAGGATTGGCTTCCAATAGCTACAAATTTTAGAAAAGATAGTTGATCAAATACCATCTTCACCTTCTCTAGTCTAATATGAAAAGTTTATTTATTACTCTTTCTGTAGTTACGACTTTGATTTTAAGGAAAGGCACATTTTATTTATATATCGAAACACAATTTCCTAGCATTACGTAGTTTCTCATGTGTACTAAGAACACTGTTATATGATCATGTAATGTAGAAAGTGCTTGGAAAACCACAAAGCCATCAAATGCCTTATTTTTGAGGAGTGCCATTTTGCTTCCTGGTAGCACCTAAGAAAAAAGACAAAATCATTTTGCATCCTATGCCCTGGGATTAAATCTTAAGATTGGAACTCTGGGCACTTCTAGAGAGACTGGGACAGTGATCCAGAACCTTTTATAAACCTCAAGGAACCATACATAGAAGTAAGTTATTATATGTCCTTTTTGAAATTACTAGAACTAAGCTAACTTCAGGAAGCTTGTGGACTTCCATAATTGTCCTTGTCCACGTCCACATGGGGCTGGCCTGGGTGTCCTCCGTAGGGTGTACCAAGCTCCCCTGACCTCAAGCTCCTGAATAGAGCTCTGGGGAGCTTTCATCTTTTCTCAGGGGTGTATTTGTTGACCTGGATTTATTTTTAGCAGTTATATCAAGCATGATTCATTCATATTAACATCAGAGACTTAATTAACATGAACATGACTGAAACTCTTACTGAGCCAAAGACCAGTGGGCTTGACTCCTTAAGTAATTTCTGAGCGATCAGGCAGCTTACCAAGAGGAATTAAAGAAAAGTAAACCATGCTTTCCATGGCGTCCTGCATTAAAACATGCTAATTTTCTATAATAATGATCTGTTGTCATTATAGAGCAGAGGCCGGATGGTTTCATACATCTTGTTTGCAGTTTCTGATTTAGAATGGCCCTTGTGCTGATCCCTTGTGTTTATTCCTCTGTTCTGAACTACTCCTATGCTCCTTATGTCTAGTGGCGTATTTTTCTTTCCTTTGTTCCTATAACAACTTATTCACATTGCTCTTCCAACATCTTGTCCTCCATTATGGTTAATGGTTTACAAGGCCCGCCTTTCCCCTGGGAATAAGTTTCTAAGGGCAGAGATGCAGTCTGCAGTGTATTCCTGTGGTGTCTGGGCCTAAACGTGTGCGCCACCCATAAAATTGTGCTGAATCTACACTGGGCTTCTTTTCCATGTTGAGTATGTAGACAGTCTTTCTTTGATGAGACTGTACCATAAAAGAGAAAAATCAGAGACTAATTTCCTTATTCTATTTCTTTCTTTTATAATGTCAAAGATGAATCAAATACAATTAATATCCTAAAACATGCTTACTAGTATTTAAAGGCAAGACTAGATTTTAAAATCCTCCCTTAACATAGAGGCAATCTTCTTTCTTCACTGGCAAACGTTGGAAACATGAAACATTCTGGTCAGCAGTTCAAATAACCTCAGCGTGCAGTGTCTAGAGATCTAAAACTCTGACTCCATGTGTTCATTTGGCATTTGTGTTAGCAATATCACAAGGCAACTTAAGAGGATGAAATCCCAGCCTTGGAAGAAACTTCAAGGCATGGTTAGTCAAGTGATAGCTATTTTTGTAGTTCCTCAAGAACTGGACACAGATGGCATCAGAGGCCAATGCACCATGACCACAGAGAGGGCCTTAGAGGATAACAAGGCAGACGTCTTATACATCTTTAACATCTTCATCTTATACATCTTTAACGTCTTATACATTAACGAGGTATACATCTTATATAAAGACGTAGTGAGCTAGGAGATGTACTGCCCAGGTGTTTTTCTGAGAAAGTACTGACTGTATGGGTGCACGTTGGGCAGGCATGTTTCCTGACCGTCTCTGGCTTCTTCACTGTGCTCCAGCCTCAGGTTTTGAGCCAAGGTCACACCCTTCTAATGGTGGCCCTGGGCCAGTGACTGAGCCAGGTGGAGGTATAATGGCCTAGCTATTTCCATCCAACGCGAGACTCCTAACGTGAGTAGTCTTTCCGTTGGAGCTTTGCACTGGGCAGAGACTTTGTCAGCCCCACGTGATGGTCTCTCCCCCCTGCCCAGACCAGCTTCTGCCTCATTTCTCTCACAGCTTTTTCTCCCTAATGGACTGTGTGCGCTCCTGACTAGGTCTCAGGGTCTGCCTGTTGGAGAAATCAATCTGCACTCTAATTCAGTGTTAGTTTTGCTTCTTGGAGAAATGAAGCTGCAGCATAGTGGAATAATGCAATGTGATGGAGTAAATACCATCACACTGACAATGTGATGACATTGATGTCATTGTCAACGCTGAGGGTCTGTCCCAATCCACAGCTTACCTTCCTGTAGCATGGGCTGAGACCTCTGTGGTGACTGCATCAGGGGGACTTTCTTCCATTCGTTCCTCCATTCTCTCAGCTGTTGCTCCTGAGAACGCTCCACAGTAACCTCCTGCACGAGGTCTCAGGTCCCAGAACCTGTTTCCTCGGGAACTGCAATATGAGAAATAGCACTTTTAAATGTTAACCGACTACCTAAGCATGTAGATGTATAGTAAGTTATACGTAGACATATAGATCCCTCTATCTCTATTGAATTATTTTAATCTGCAAAAACATCCACCCCCAAACCCTTTGGCCACTGTGCCCTCTTCCTACATGGGCGCCTCAGCCGTGTGCAGTAGCCACAGGGTATTCCTTGCAGTTCTCCAAGGCACGTGCCATTGCATCTATTTCATGCACTGGTCCCTGCAGTTTTCTCTGCTTTTGGATGCGTGTGTTAGTTCATTCAGGCTGGTATAACCAAATACCATCACCCAAGTACTTTATCAATAAGAGAAATCTCTTTCTAATGGTTCTAGAGGCTGGAGCACTGGCACATTTGGTGTCTGGTGAGGGCCTGCTTTCTCCTAGGCAGCTTCTTGCTGTGTCCTCACATGGGAGAAGGAATGAGGGATCATTCTGGAAGGCTCCTTTTAGGAGGGCAATGATCCCATCCAGAAGTGATTTGCCTTTATGACCTAATCAAACCCCAAAGGCCCCTCATATGGGTTTGGGCTTTTCAACATATCTAGCTGGGGGATGCACAAATACACAGCTCACAGCAGCACGGCTTTCTGTCAACCTGGAGAACTGTTCTTCCTGCAAGATACAAGTTTCATCACTACGAGCTTTCTGGATGTTCAGAAAATCAAGAAATCACTTACTCATTTCTCTTTTTTGCTACACTACACCTAATATATGCTTCTGGCTTTGTAATTACATCCAAAAGTAGGAGAGGAAGGAGAGAATAAAATATTGGAAGGGGAATATAATAACTGTTCTTAAAGTTTCTTCAATTTCAGAAGACTTGTAAGCACGTATGTTCAGAGAGGATTTGAAAATGATCTCCATACACAGATTTGAGTATCATTACTTGTTAGCACTTAAAGAAAATTATACAAAGCATAATTGGAGCCTAATCCATTGTGGAATATATGTTTCAAACACAGAAGTATAAATAGATTCTGGGCACAGTTAAATGATTAAGATACGCTGTACGTTGAAATATCCATCTCTATTTCTTGGATCCAGTGACAAGTCACCTAGAAACGGGAATCATGATTGACTTTACTAGGCCATTCTCCTCTCACATTACTTTTAATAATCTAAACAAATTTCTAAATGAGTTTCTTTGAGGAGGGGTTGTTGGGAGGTGAAGAAATCCTAAAAAACAAAAAAAAAAAAGCTATTTTAGGCTGGAAATGATTTAAGGAAAAATTTCCTGGTTTACAGAAGATTTTTGCATGTTATGAATCTGACCCCTCTGGGGAAATGCCCAATTGTGGGATTTCAGGGTCGAGAAGGGTAAGTCTACTTTTAGTTCTTTGTGATATCTATATACTACTTTCCATAGAGGTTGTACTAGTTTGCAGTCCCATCGGTAGTGTATGTATGTTCCTTTCCTCCATATAAATGCTAGCATCTGTCATTTTGGAATATTTTGATAAATACCATTCTCACTAGAGTTAGATAATATCTCACTGGGATTTCATTTGGCATTCTTTGATTATTAAAAATGTTGAGCAATTTTTCATAGGTTTATTGACCATTAGTCTATCTTCTTTGGAAAAGATTGTGTTCATGTATTCTGCCCACTTTTTTATGGGGTGTTTGATTTTTTTCTTGTTGATTTGTTTGAATTCTTTTTAGATTCTTTTTATCTGCCCTCTGTTGGATGTATAGCATGCAAATATTTTCTCCCATTGTAGGCTGTCTACACACTCTATTGATTGTTTTCTTGGCAATGGGACTTGATTACATTTAAAAGCTTCTGTAGAGCCAAGGTGAAGAAATCCTTTTAAAAAAAAAAAAAAAAGCTTTTTCAGGCTGGAAATAGTTTAAGGAAAAATTTCCTGATTTTCAGAAGAATTTTGCATGTTATGAATCTGACCCATTTAATTTAATCAAGTCCCATTTCTGAATTTTTGTTGTTGCTGTGCTTGCCTTTGGGGTCTTCTTTATAAATTCTTTGCCTAGACCAATATCTGTAAGAGGTTTTTCAGCACTTTCTTCTAGGGTTCTTACAGTTTCATGTCTTTTATCCATTTTGAATTGGTATTTGTGAGTGGAGAAAAATGATTCTATTTCAGTCTTCTATCTGTAGTTATCCAAATTTCCCAGCACCACTTATTAAATGAAGATTCTTTTCCTCTGTGTATGTTTTTGTCTGCTGTGTAAGATATCAAGTGGCAATATGAGGATGGTTTTACATCTTAATTTGCTGATCTGATCCATAGGTTTATGTCATTTTTTTGCACCATTACCATGCTATTTTGGTTTCTATAGCTTTGTAGTATAGTTTGAAGTCTGGGAAAGTGGTGTCTCCCAATTTCTTCTTATTGCATTAGGTTGCTTTCAGGGTCTCTCTGGTTCCATCTGAAGAATAGAATTATTTGTCTTAGATCTGCAAAAAATGATGCTGGTATTTTAATAGGTATTGCATTGAATCTGTAGAACAGTTTGGGTAGTATAGGTATATACTATATGTCTATACTAATATATCTAAAATATAGATATTTTAACAATGTTGATTTTGCTAATCCGTGAGCATCCTCTGCAATGTCCTTTCTCGGTGTTTTGTAGTTCTCCCTGAAGATTTATTTTACTCCTTTAGTTAAATATCTTCCTACTTTTTCATTTTCTTTGTTACTCCTGTGAAAGTACTGAGTCTTTGATTTAATTCCGAGCTTGACTGTTGGTGTATATGAAAGCTATGGATTTATGTACATTGATCTTGTAATCAGCCACAAAGAAAAGACTCTTATAAGCTCAATCAGTAATGAAAAAGGAATAATCACCACTGACACCACGAATACAAAATATCTTTCTTAATGCTATATGAATCTCTATGCAATTCTGATTCTTGTTACTGGTGTGTTGAGGAATTCGATTTCTTCCAGATTAAGCCTGGGGAGGTTGTGTGTTTCCATGAATTTGTCCATTTCCTGCATGTTTTCAAGGCTGATGATGTACCATGTTTTTATAGAAGATAGCTGTGAAAGACATCACCATGAGACTGCTGAGCAAATACCTGGATAAAGTGAGGGGACAAGCCATTGAGACTTTGGAGGAAGAGAATTTCAGGTAGAAGGAGAAATCAGTGTGACGTGGGAGGTCCTTGGTGTTTGTGAAACCACAGAGAGATCTGTGTAGCTGAATTGGTGTGTGTGGGACATATCCTTGCATTGTCACTGTTAGTGAATGCAAATAAAAATTAAAGACAGAAGACAATTTAACTCTATAGTAGAGAAGTAAAAGGAATATGATTTTGACTTCCAGTAAAATATTCAAATTGACAATACAAATATATTGTTATGCATCTATTGCTTCTTCCTAGTATTGATATTGTTATTAGCCTGAAGTTGAGACATGAAATGGTAAGCTTAATAGCATTAATATGAACAAATTATTTTTGGATCAGTCTTGCTCACATCTCACTATTTAGTCTCTAATAATTTTTTATTATTAAGTTTTTTCATGTGAACCTTTAGTTTTATTTGTTGTGCTGTTGGTTTGTTATTTAATAGATTTGATGATTCCAATTTCTACTGCCAAGGCTGCTGAAACTATTGCTGTTAAGAAGGATTGCAAATTGATGGGTTGTTCTTTTTCACGTACTCTTTCTCAGGCAGGAGTTGCTGAGATTGCAAAATGTTTTGAGAATAGAAAATACTTCTGGCCGGGTGTGGTGGCTCACTCCTGTGATCCTAGAGACCAAGGAAGAAGGATCAATACAGGCTAGGAGCAGTTGGAGCAAGAGCAAACCACTGTCTCTACAAAGAAATAGAAAATTTAGCTGGGTGTGGTAGTGCATTCTATTAGTCTCAGCTACTGGGGAGACTGAGATAGGAGGATTGTGAGCCCATGAGTTTGAGGTTGCAGGAAGCTATGATGAGACCTCTGAATGTCAGCCTGGCTAAGATTCTGTCTCAAAAAATAAACAACAAACAAAGAAGAAAAAAACAAAAGCTTCCAAGAACAAATAAGCAAAAATAATACTGAAAAAATGTCAATTATTTTTCCTAGCTGTGAAACGTTTAGACTTTTACTAAATACTAATGCATTGATAGATTGTGAATTTCCAAAAGGAGGATATCCCATTAACAACAGAAAACCTATTAACAGCTCTATATAGTTGTGATCACCAGGACAAACCTTGAGAAAATGAGAAAATGTGTCCTAGAAAAAGCAAGGACACTATGATTTGTTGAGTTCCCCTTTAAGTTGATTGGAATGGTGAACAGCTGGGATACAAACTGCACATCGTGGGGTCACAATCAGAAGGTCAGAAATGATACCATTAAAAAATCATAAGAAGCAGCTTATAAATTTTTATCACTCACTGCTTTTAATTAACCTTTAAAAGCTGTTCATGTCGGAATGCCTTGGTCTTGGCTTTGGAAGAGAGCAGGACTGGGGAGGCCTCTCCTCCACAGTGTGGCTATGACATTTCAATTTAAATAATGCCATGTCTATTCAAAGTACCACTCAGCTTCAAATGGGTATCCTGTACAAAGATGATATTTCTATTTCTTAATCATTTTTCCTTGACTCTCAAATATTTCATAACATTACTAATTTTTAAGGTAACAATTACTATAATTGCACCATCAGTCAGACTGGCTAGTGCCAAACTCTGTATATAAGGCTTTCCATAAACATGCAAAATAAATTTTTCACAATGAGCTGCATACTTGTCTTCAAGCAAACTAACAATACAAAAATATAGCATATTATAGTAGTTTTCTTTTGCAGCATAAAAATTTATCATAAGCATAGCAGCTGAAAACAACACACATTTATCTAATGCTTTCTCGGAAGAGGAATCCAGGCATAGCCTATGTGGGTCCTCTCCTTGGGGTCTCACAAAGCTGTAATTGGTAGAGCTAGGCTCTTGTGTGGTGGCTCAGTTGGGGAAGAATCCTCTCTTCCAAGTTCACTTAGGTTTTGGCAGGATTTGTTTCCATGAGCCTGTGGGACTGAGAGCCCTGGCTTCTTACTGGCAACCAGCTGGAGTCTTCCCTGGAGATGCAGGCTGTCATATTTATATCTTCAAATCCAGAAAGAGAGAAAGTCACTAAAACATTTCTGGCAGCAAGTTGAAATCCTATGTAATATAGCATAATCGCAGAAGGGAGATCTATTATCTTTGTAATATTGTATTGGTTAGAATCAAGTAAGAAGTTCTTAGTACTCTCAAGGGGAAGGGCTATTAAAAAGGCATGAATACCAGGAGGCAAAAGTTATGAGAGATCACCCTACAGTGCCCATCATACAGAGCATTGAAATTAACAGATGATTTGGATCATTACATGGACTATTAGATCCACTATTGATGTAGTGGGTCCAGATAGGGCTAGGTTTAAAATATGGCTTTAGCATTAACTGGAAATATATTCTTGGATAAGGCATTTTCTGTATCTGTATCTTGGTTTCTTCACCTGTAAGGTATCAAGTTACTGAGAAAATAAAATCAAATGAGATAGTGTACGTAAAGTGCTTATCATAGTGTGTGGCAAGGGATGAGTCTTCCATAATAGTAGCTACTTGTAATAGTGATGGTAGAAATAGTCTTGGTGGTGAAATAACAATAAAACTCCCCATCTATTGATTGACAATGGAAGTCTTCTTTCCTTTTCCTGTTAGTATATGCTAAAATACATTTGATATATATTTTGTATATAATGAGTATAATATAAATTAAAACTCTCAGATTAATCTGTTGGTTGCACCAGTAGTCTATTAATTTTTGCTTCTATTTAATGTTCCATTGTGTGACTTATTATAGCATATTTATTCACAATATACTTATGCATTTTTTGGTCAATGGACATTTAGGTTGTTTCCAGATTTATTTATTTTTTAACTCTTAATAATAGTGCTACTATTAGCATCAAGGAACTGACACATAAAATAATTGTGTTCAGACTTCAAGAGCTATTATAAACCCTTTGAAAACAGGAAATAATTTATTGACCTGATTATAAATAATTAATAATTTATTGTCTGGAATTTAGCATTCAAATCCCACATACTATAACCCTTTAGTCCTATGCAAACTTGAGGCCTGGGGTAGGAAATATTTATCTAAGGATATCCATTATATTATTATTGGAATGGAGGCATAATGGACACTAGTTAGCAAATAATACCTGTATAGAAAAAGGGACATCTAACTCAGGATAGAGGCTAAGTCAGGAAAGTCTTCCCAGAAAACATAGGAAACCAGAAAGTGTAAGAATAAAAATATGATCATCAAGACAAAAAAAAAAAAAAAAAAAAAAAATGTGACCCAGAAAATAGATCTTGGCCAGAGAATGTCTTATGAGGTAAGGAAGGGTTCAGTTCTCTTGGAACATGGTCTGCACACAGGAAAGAGCAGGAGACGCCGTGAGGGTGGTTGTTAGCTGGCATAGGGAGAGGACATGCTGTCTTGCTGAGGACTTTGGACGCCAAGCAGGACTGAGTGGTAGGGCTGGAGCATTAAAATCAGCTCTGTCTTTAAGAAACTGCGCTCTGTAGCAGAGTACTGAGGAACAGGACTGGGGGGTTGGAGGGTTGTAGCTCTTCCCCATCCTAGAGACCCATGCAGGGTATGAGTCAATACATATTACAGTATTTAACCTTTGAAAAGAAATTAACATTTATTGAATAGGGATTCTTTTCTCTAGTGTGTGCTCTTATTTGGTTGATCAAACATCAGGTGGCTGTAAGATGTTAGTTTTATCTCATAACTTTCTATTCAGTTTTAAATGTCTATGTCTCATATTTGTGCCAATACCATGCTATTTTGATCATTGTGGCCTTGTAGTATAGTTGAAAGCCTGGTAGGGTCACGTCCTTAGGTTCGTTTTCATTACTAAGAGTTGCTTTGGCTATATGGTTTTTTTTTTTTTTTTTTTTTCCTGGTTCCTTATGAAATGAATTATTTTTTCCAAATCTTAAAAGTATGATGATGGCATTTTTTTTTATTTTTTATTTTGGTGGTTGTAGTTTGGCAGGGGCCAGGGAATTGCATTGAATCTATAGATTGCTTTGAGAAGTATAGGCATTTTCACAATGTTGATTCTTCCCAGCCATGAGCATGGTATGTTCATCCATTTGTTAATATCTTCTGCTATTTCTTTTTTTCAGAGTTTCATACTTTTCTTTGTAGAGGTCCTTCACCTCTTTTGTTGGGTATATTCCTAGGTACTTTATTATTATTATTTGAAGTTGCTGGGAAGGGAATTGTGTCCTTGTTTAGCTTCTCATCGTGGCTGTTAGTGGCATATACAAATGCTACTGATTTGTGGAGACTGATTTTATATCCTGAGACATTGCTGTATTTTTTGATCACTTCCAGGAGTCTTGTGGTTGAGTCTTCGGGGTTCTCTAAGTATAAGATAATATCATCAGCAAACAGTGAGAGTTTAACCTCCTCTGCCCCCATTTGAATGCCCTCAAAAAAAAAAAAAAAAAAAAAAAAGGTAAAGAAAAGAAATTACCAATAAAACAAACCAAAAACAAGAGAACAAGAATGGAAATAGGTACAATCTTCTGCAGCAAATCTTTAGAAATTACTCATCTTGCACAACTGAAATTCTATACCTGTTCAGTAGTGAATCCCAATTACCCCTGTTTCCAGCCCATGGCAAGCAGCATTCTACTCTGCATCTGTGCTGGCTAGAAGTAAATTTCTACAATCTTAAGTCACTGTGCTTCTTTAGAATGTTTGGCTTTTGTAATATCAGACTTCTGCAAGCTTAATATTTTAACACATATATCTTTTAATAACATAAAATGGGCTGAATTCTTCAGTCAAGAATAGAAAGTGTCTGGTGTCTTTGCAAATGTCTTGCATTTGTTTTATGCATACACAGCATACTCAGAGTGTGACCCTGAAGCAACGGGACTGGCAGGGGAGGCCGTTTCCTTCTGTGAGTGTTGCAGGGGCAATATTCTTTCTTAAGGACGCTGCCCTGAGAGGAAGCACATGTGAAACTCAACCATAGCATGTTCCAGAGCCGACGTCTGCAGATCCTCAACGGCAGCGAAGCTTACTGACTGAAAGGGAGATGTGGTATTTGCAAACAACCACAGGTTATTACCCCAGAGCCATCTTAATGGAATATGAGAGGCGACCGTGGGAAAGAGTACAATGTGTGGCATGGAGGTGGGACTTGGATGTAAAAATGATTATTATATGTTGCTTCTAAAATTTCTCTGTAGGAAATCAAAGAGAAACTGCATATGAATTTTCATCAATGATGACAGTATAGAGGTGAACACACAATATCTCTCTATGCCCAGTGGTTCTCAACCTTCCTAATGCCTCCTAATGCTGCAACCCTTTAATGTAGTTCCTCATGTTGTGGTGACCCCCATCCATAAAATTATTTTCATTGCTACTTCATAACTGTAATTTTGCTACTGTTATGAATCGTACTGTAAATATCTGATATGCAGGATGTATTTTCATTGTTACAAAGGGGTCGCGACCCACAGGATGAGAACCAAGGCTCTCTGACTCTTTTTAGGACATGGCACTTACCTTAATGTGCAGTCCTGATAGATGTGTTAACAATGTATTTTATTTCTTTATAGACACTGGTATGCTGTGCTTTTCACAGAGGGCTCTGATAGCTTGCCTGCTTGCAAGGGTCTTACCCATAATCCTCCAATGAGTCTTTATAATCAAGGAAAGTGGATTCAATGTAAACAAAGGCCGAGAAATGAATAAAATTCGTGTAAATGCTTTTTAAAGAAAATAAGTAAATTACCACTTAATTAGATGATTTAGAGTCTGAATCGGGGCTCATTAAATTAGTATTTATGAGCAGGGGTGGTTTTGCATAACTGCTTCGTAATTGTGATTCTTGCTTTCCAAAATGAAGGAAAAGTGAAAGATTTCGTCACAGTCTCTGTCAAGAAAAAGTACCTTTTCTTATTTCTTCTTTCCTTTACTATTTCCAATGCCATTATAAAATCATACTGCCTTTTATTTATCTTAACAACTCCTGGGTATTCCTATTTTTAGAAATTTTAGAAACCCTTTCTAGATTTACAAACCCTCACTTTCCTACTTTTGTACATTATAATTACATTTGGCTTCAAAGTAGTCAATAATAGTAACATCTAAAACAGGTAGATGCCAATTTGTTTAAACAATATGCCTTCTATGGGCACAGCATTTGGCAAAACATTTTAAACAAAATATCCATATAGTGCTGTGCAAAATTACCAGAAGTCTTTCACTTGACTTTTCTTATTTTTATCCTAATTATATTGGTATGGTATTATATACTCTGCTTTAAACTTGAGGAAAAAATGATTGAGAAGGTCTAAAAGCTTGCTAAAGGTTACAAAGCCAGCTGATGATGGAGCGTATGTTAGAATCAGCCACATTCGCCTGCCTTGATGCAATGAGTGGTAAGTCTGAAATCACGAAGGTAATACACACATTTCATGGCACAGAACTGTTGGGAGAGACATTGCCCTGGGTCAATGAGCTCCTACGCATCTTGTCTGCTGTGCCAGGACCGCAAGGCCCTGGCCACCCTTTTGGCCAGGCCATTTCCGAAGGTTGTTTATACAGCTGGTAACCTTGAGGGATAAGCTAATGTCTCTCCTCCTTTCTCCACGTGGTCCCCCACCCCACAGCAAAGACTGGGCTTCCTAACTGCTCACTATGAAAGCCGTGGCAGCCCCTCCACGTGTAACTCTGCTCTGATTCCAGTGATGTGAATATGGTACACAGCACCCAGCTGGTCCATATCAAGTTGCTCTGTGGGTACTTTGGGGGGGGGGGGGGTCAGTGGAAACTGACATAAGTGTGTCCTGCTGTTTGCTACGCAAGAATTATAAGCCCCGGTGGCCCTGTGGCTCAAAGGAGTAAGGCACCAGCCCCATATGCCAGAGGTGGTGGGTTCAAACCCAGCCCCGGCCAAAAACTGCAAAAAAAAAAGAATTATAAGCCCCTTTGTTTCTAACCCAAGAGTTTTGTGTCTTCTGACAGCACCCATTAGACAATAAATAGGCTTATTAGTAAGAATTGCTTATTAGTTTATACATAGGGTAAAATTATATCCTAGGACTGACAGTCATTCTCTTCAATATTAAGTAAAAACTTGTAGTTCTTTATTTCCTCTTCTTAATATCCATTCCTTAGCAAGCCTTCTTATATCATGGGTCAAAGCTCCTGGTTTGCACAAGATAATCACAGTTCACACCTGCTGACCAACCGTTTACAATCCACGAAGTGCCCACTTTCAATCCCCAGAGTGTCCTGGCTCGTAGATTAAATTGCATGATCACTCCACTTGTAACTCAACGGACGAAAGTGTGACTTCTGAAAATATAGTAGAACCTCTGAAGTTGACCACTCAGGGGACTGTGACAAACTGGTCAGCATAAGAAGGTGGTCAATGTAAGGAAGTTCCCTTGTGTACATGAGGCACATGTCTGGTCTATGATAATAGATTAACCGAAGGTGGTGAGCTAATCATCCATGGAGGTTCTATTGTACGTCAACTGCTTTAATGTTTTCTTTGTAATTTTCCTTTACAAATAAAAATAGGAACAAGAAAAAAAAATCAGGTACATTCCCAGATGCTGGCTTGTTTTCCGCATTCTCCACTACTCCATGTACACCCATAACACCTTCCTCCCTCCTTTTTACCCTAACTCTGAGTTAAAAGATAAAAGACAACCCAAGCTTCATATTTTTTACTTACTCTCTGCTTCTACCTAAAAAAAAATCTGATATGACTATAAAGTACATAAAGTAAAAAAGAGAAGTAAGCTATAAAATTAGATAAAGAGGAAAGAGGATTAGGAAAAATAAGATGAAGCTAGGGGTTACATTTGTTTAAAATGGATGTGCTATAGCAGTGAACTTGACAGAATTAGGATTGGAAATCCATCTCTGAGCTCTCCAGTGGCCCCTGAGAAAAGCAAGCCACGGGCCTTTCCACAGCTTCTAGCACGTCTGAAATGAAAACAAACCAAGGGTTGGTTTGGGGAAGAAGCACAGGGTGACTGAGAGCAAAAAATAGGAATTTTCTGTCCCAAGGGATATGAGGAGATAAAAGTGTGCCATGCTTGTAGTCTGTGATGGTCCTAACCAAAACTAAGAACTCTTTTCAATGGATGCAGAAAGGCCAGACAAAACTTAGCTGCGTTTCCAACATCAACAGTGGTTCTTTTTTGTTGTTGTTGTTAACTCACATAGAAACATTTTTACTTTATTTTTTCATTGCATCTTGCCATATTAAGTTATATAAGAGATCTCATGCTTTTCTTTCTTTCTTTCTTTCTTTCTTTCTTTCTTTCTTTCTTTCTTTCTTTCTTTCTTTCTTTCTTTCTTTTATTAAATCATAGCTGTGTACATTAATGCGATCATGGGGCACCATACACTGGTTTTATAGACCATTTGA